>JANSTU010007720.1:0-16563 GCA_027564075.1 Bolitophila hybrida
TACAACTAACGCTGCGTTATGCCAGATTTTACCCTGGTCACAGCCCCGCTATAGATGTTTACACATCAAAAAAAAATATGAAAATAATAAAATTATATTGTTTATTATGAAACTTACCATCCAACTGTCAAACTTACGCGGTTTCTGCGACGCAAATATTAAAAACAAACTAATCGAAACGCGACTATTACATAAAGGATTGCGGCGGCAATCGCGCCGACGCCGGCGTTTAAATTTCGCGTATTATGATAACATGAATGAATATGATTCCGGATAAGTAATCGAAAAAATGGTAATATTTTGATATTTATTCTCAATATAGTTATTCTTGAAATTTTTAATACCTGAAACCCATTTTTATTTATATTTAATTGAGTGCTATTAAAATTGCAAAAGTTTTGTGAGTCAGTGTATAGAGTTTTAGTTTTATGTAATGATATTTCTAAGATCTGTGGTTTTTTATTTTTAATAATTTTTTATGTTTACCGAGATTTGAACCTGCGACATTCGGATCCGTGGCGCGTTGTCATTAACATTTACCATATGCAAGATAATTTTTTTTTATTTTTTTTACAATATATTAGGTAAAAGGGTTTCCTTTTTTAAGTTTTTTTAAATTAAGCCATTTTTTATTCAATATCGCCATTACTTTTTATAACAACCTCGAGTCGGGAGCGCTTGTTTTTTTAAACATCCACCTCATAAATTTTGATTGTTTCCTTGGTAATGGCCAGCCGTAAGCTGGATTCGTGTTATAGGGTTTCACTTTCGCCTTTACTCTGCCCCATAAGTAATATAACAAGTTGGCAAGTACCACAAAGCAGGTGACTAGTGGTAGCAAATATAGTTCCTCCCTGCAGTCATATAATCTATCAAACGCTTTACGATTATTTGTAAAATGTCGGCGTGAATCATTAAACAACAGATGTATCCTCACATATGCAATGGTTATTTAGGCGGTTAGCCATCATATATCCTGGTTGCAGTTATTTTATCCAAAAATATTCGCAAAAATCCAGAGTTCTCATGTTTTATGACGTTCATCAGATCTTGTGCCCTTTGTTGAGAAGGTTGCCTTCAGTCAAAACTTGCAATCTTCTTTAATGTGTGAATGTGTATTCCAAATCCTCGCGCACTGATAAAGACCTTGTTACCCGTATAGATTTAAAAAAATCCTAATTTTCTTATTGTCATGCGATGTGCACGTTTTTAGCTTTTTAGAGAGCTTTACTATGCCACAAAAAAGTTTTCAGATCGTATTTGACAACTCTTTGTAATCGATATGTATATTTGCACAACTTCAACATTAAGGCTGATTTCAATCGATTTTGATTACTGTACTTCTAATCCCATTCAGGCCGTTCAATAGATGAACTAACAAATGTTGACAAAATTCGATTTAATTATTCATCATAGTTGCCTTCAAGGGCGATACAACAATAGCGGTCATACAATTTATTTTTTCACTTTCCTATTATTTGTCTCGTTGGAGCAGGGTTCTGATAATCTTTATTAAGCCATTGTTTTGTTTGCACTGTATTTTTTATCAAAAACAAAAACAGCTTTATTAAAATTCACTTTTTTCCATTTTTTTTCAAAAACAAAAGTTGCTTGAAACATAATACACAACTCACGAATCAATAGTCAGATTGCTGTTAAATTTATACATGTATCTTTAGGTTAGTACTAAGTCCTACGGAGTGATTGATACATTCTAAATCCTTTATTTAAATGTTAATTTTGTTAGTATGTTTAGTGAAAGATCTTGTTACGGCTGGTACACCCACCTCCTCTTATCCCAACAAGATGAAATTTAAAATAAAAAATCGATAAGAAGTACTGCATATCTCTTTAACCAATCTTCTGGTGATCATTAAATTATTTTTTTTGTTATTTGTTAATATTAAAAAGGTAATTCTTAGAAAAAAAAATCAATTCGACCAACTTTTTAAATACTAAATAAAGAGACGAAATGTAGGGGTACTGCATTTGCAAATGGCAGTTTTTTATGAATTATTTATTTATTATTTTCTAGTCTATGCTTTTTTATCCAATAAGATATAAATTATTTACTAGAGAGAGAATTAGGAATTAATTAAGAATTAAGAATTCTGTATAAATAACTAATTATTTAAATTAGTACCACACGAAAGTTACTAAAGCTTTGCGAAGAAGCCTATATATATATGTTACAATTATAAATACTCTATATCAAGGAAAATAATTATCAACGAAGTCATGTTGTTATTTAGGTTATATCTTTATGAAGCCAGGAAGGCAACGCTATCGGTCTGTATCTACTATTTCGGTTTTTCCAGCAACTATTTATTTAACATATGATTGACCCCTTAGCACGCTTCCATCATCATTTACTGTCCAGACACCAAATAAATGGAAAACTGTCTATTATACTTTCTGCTCCATGACTATATAATGAAAAACTTTTGCTCCATCAAATCATTCTAAAAACCAACTAATTGTATACGCATCATCAATACCATATTATAATCGTTTAACATCTTGCCCACAAGATCGATCTACTCAGTTAAACTAAGTTCGTGTTGAAAAGCAAACGTATACACTATTTACTATACACTATGTACTATTATAAATACGCTTTATCAAGATTCTGGAACATTTATCGATATAAACGGATATAGTATATACTTAGCTCATGGTCGATTACGTTCTCGCAATTAAACCAGCAGGATGTAATATATAATGATTAATATATACAATATATATACATCAATTCTCAGAGGAGTGATTCCATTAACGTTTAGTAGTTTTTGTTTCTTTGAGTGTAACATATAAATAAATATATATGTACGAGTATATAAAACATATTTTCTAAGAAAAGTAAATCAATTTAAAATCTGTATATATTTGAAACGATGCTCAATATAATATTTTATCTCATAAATAATGTGTTAAACCTTGTAATTTAGCCGTAAGACAAAGCGTCAGTACTATTGACTGCAGTGACTTCCTCTCTCTAATTGATTTTACTTGTACATTTCCACTATAATTAAAAATCCATATTATGTAAGTTGTGATGTGGTTCTGGTGCAATACAAATACATATGACATTCGTAAATTAACTTTCCTATTTTATTTTTTTTAGAATCTGACTAGTGTTGTGAAATATAATATTTTATATGAGTAAATCATTTTTGCATTAAACCGTGTAATCTAGCCGTAAGCCAAAGCGTCAGTAGTGTTGACTGCAGAGATTCCCTCTCTAATTGATTTTACTCGATTTTACTGTAATGAATAATCCTTATTATGTAAGCTACGGTTCTGGGAAAATAAAATTACAGATAAATCTCGTAAATTTACTTTAATTGTTTTTTTAATTTTCAGAACCCGATGTGCAAAATTAATTAAAAAGATATCTAAATTGTAAATTCTTGATGTAGCTGCCAATGGCAGAGATAAAATTACAACTTTATGATTTCATTGATTGTATACTCGTATATCACAAACAACAAAAAAAAATTTGGAATTAATATTTAAAAATTATTGAAAATATTGCTAGACCAAGTAAATTATTTTATTTTAAATCTATTGACTATTGCCACATACAGTTTTTCAATGAACTTATTGCATGCAGATTTTAATTAGCTGTATTTTCTACAAATTTAAGTTTTATTTTAGTGATAGTTAAGTGCTTTGTTAGAATTTGAATGCTGTTCGTATTTATTTTATTGAAAACCGCAGTTTATTACAATAAAGTTTTAATATATTTTAAATATGCAAGTATATTATAATATGAACAACACAATTTGCATTCAAATAATTATAGTCATTACTTTTGTGATTATATTTTGCATGCTGTTTTTCCTGCTTTTTATGCGCATTTGCATGACTTCCGCGAACAAACTTTTAGTATATGAAACATTCTTTACATCGCCCAAAACTCCCACATTCAAAAAACACACAAAACTATATTTCGCATGGATTTTTTCACATAAAACGCAGAGTTTTTACTGTTTATATTTACAAACCTCAATTTAAAAGTTATAGCTTTTTAAACTTACTATATGTGTATATAAGAATTGTGTATTAAAAGTTTTATTTATATTAAATAAATGTGTAGCAGCTTTTTGAGAAACTAACTTTTTGGCGTGATTATGTTTTTTTATTATGTGAAATAACATAGCTGGCCGAGTGGGTTAACGCGTTGGTCTGGCTCATGGGAGGTCGCCGGTTCAATTCCGGCCGGCAGACCGAAGTGTTTTTTGAATGTAGCACTTTAAATCAGTAGTTTCCTCTAGCTATTAATATCCTATTTCAGAAATAGTTTATTGATTTGGAATAACGATATGCAATATGCACATTTGCCCTGCAAAGTAGTTAGAGTCGCGTCATGGCAAATTAAGACTCCTAACCATCGGGGATGTGTTGTGAGTGTTAGAGCACAGTAGCTCCAATAGGTGTAACACAACACAAACAGCATCCAATGAAAGATTTTTGCTCCTATCACCCTTAAGGGATTTTGATTAATGATAGGTATTGAAATTACATATTGATTGAATTAAATTTCAATTTTAGAAAATTTGGTCAACTTTCAAAAAATGGTTCAATTTTTTTACTATTAGATTGTTTTACTTTAATAATTTAGAGGCAATATACAAAATAAAAAATTATTATTCGTATGTCCTTTATGGACTATTTTCTATGAAGTCTTGATCAAATTCGACAAATTTATTATGACACAAAATCGAAATTGAAGTCTCTATACATAAAACCGATTACGGCAAAAAAAATCGAGTACTCGATTACGACAATCAAATCCGAGTACCAATACTCGAAATCGAGTAACTTCGGCAGCACTGTATTATTAAAAACTTTTGTAATGGCCGATAGAGGGAAGACAGACTGTGTCAAAATACATTCGAAAAGTATTTTGGGCGACACACATTGCCAAATTTTGGAACTACATTCTGTTTGGTTAAAAAAAAACAAAGTACATACAAGCAGTGTTGTTATTATTGTTTGTGGCAGAGGTATATAAAATATTTGTGAAATAACCAAAAATTAACAAAAATGTATGTATGTTTATTAAAAACTAAAGTTATACTGGCTCACATACCGTATAAATTAAAGTTTGTTTTTATTGGTCGTCTTTAACCTCACTAATATATCCTGTATTTATCTCAATGGATCCTTTAATCCCTTGTGAGACATAGGGCCAGAGTGCGATGCCGCACACCGGATTCATTGACCATTATTTCAGAAATAGGCTATTAATAACAAGAGGAACCCACTGATTTAAAGTACTACATTCGAAAAACAGTTCGGCCTGCCGGTCGGGATTGAAACTGCGACCTCCCATAAGCCAGGCCAACGCGTTAACCCACTCGGCTATGGTTAATCCTGTATTTGAATGCGTTCATCATCATTTACTTTTACGATCCGCAAGACATCTCGTGAGTATGGAAGTTGCCTATAGCGTTCGTCCTGCTCGAATCTTCGCGAACATTAACTTAAAACTGGCGTAATATAAACAAATACAGCAATCGCAGCAATTATTCAGAAGCGTCTCGGAAAAAGTAGAATTGCAGTGCCCCTCATAACACGGTGCTGGATCATTTGAAATCAAAACATCAAAGTTCTTTCATTTGATAATCGCTTTTCCCAGGTAACACTGGGAGGGTTTTTCGAAATTTCAATTTTTCACTTTTTGGGAGCGAACACTTTGACGGGAAAAACGCGATTAATATTAAGAATTAAAAAAATCTCCAGAGTTACCTCGTAAATTATGTACAGAAAAAGTGTTCAAAACAACAAAGGGATCGATACATAAGTTTTGAAGTTTTAAAACGTGAGCTGTAGGAAAACGCTTTGTTTTAAACACTCAAATAATGGGAATAAAACATATTATAACCAGTCTTATATTTTTAAATTTTAAACAATTATTTCAGGAAATTACATTTTCTTATAAACATGTTCTCATGTCACCATCAGAAACATAATATAACATTACATTAATCGTCTACCTGAAGATTCGAAGAAGTTAAAACGGGATAGGTTTTATGACTGTAATCAGACGGACGGTAATTATGATTTTATTAAGATGTTTACTTTTAAAGAAGAAACGATATCCTGATTCAGTTTGAGTTTGTGTTATTGATCTGACTTAGTCATATAAAAGTTTTTGGTGAAGTAACATATTAGAATCAGGTATGAAATGTCAAAATTGTTCATACATGTCTGTGTTTTGCCCACAAAGCACGAAGACGTGTACGGACATTTTGTTACAACTGGTTGGTTGGGTTTTATTATTTTAGTAGTTATATAAATTTAGTTAACGTTTTTTATGTAATATGTAATAAAAAAGAGACGTTTATATGTTCTTAACTCTGAAGATATGAAATTGTGTTGATCTTATTTTGTATCAAATTTAAAATTATATTTAAAAAATAGGTTTTGTGTACCTTTCGGTATCTCTTCTATTAAATTTCATTCATAATCAGCTGCACATTATATAGAACATATAACCGCCCTATAGTACGCACAGATAAGATGTTCTTTATTTACACTTATAAATATGCGCGCACATCGTACAAGTACATGCGCAAATATATGACCGAAACCAACAATAAAAGATAATAATATTAAATTCTACGTGCCTGCACAAAACGTGCAGATACGACAACCATATAAGCACTCGAATCATTGGACTTCTTCTCTTTTTTCTCTTCAACTTTTTTTATTTGTTAGGTCGCCTATTTGTGCACGTATATCAGACAGAGTGAACATTAGTGTTTATTTGAAGCGTGTGCATGCGTGTGTATATTATTTTGTAGGCTTTATGCGGTGACGAGCTACAGCTACACCTCGAGAGCGAGGCGTCGCGATTTGTCGTCCATTTTGGTCAAGTGTTATCTACGTTATCATTCAAATATAGAGTTACTTTTTCGAAGCGATCGTCAGTAGCATTTTGTGTTAGCAGTCAAGCGGACACACCGGTTATTTTTATTTGATTGGAAATATGAAAAAGTGTTTGAATTATTGTGTCTTTGATGAATTCAGTGAAAGTGTTGTTTTGTGACGAAAGGTATAAATAAATTATTATTTTTTTTTTAAATGAGCTTAGAATCTTTTTAGTTTTTGAATGTAGATAACTAATCGATTTTTACATGTGTTTTATAAATCCAAATAGGATCGTGTCTAATAAGTATAACTATCGCTCCACCCTATACACACAGTGTAATGTAATGTTTTGAATCGTAATATTGAAAAAATCCAGTAAGAACATTTCATATTAGAAATAAGAAATAACTATGTCTATTCGTAATAGAATATCATGCTTCATAATTTTAATGTGAACATTTTCACCACATAATTTTTCGGTATCAATTTGTTGTGCTCGTAGTACAGTGCTGCCAAAAAGCGAACAAATTTAAAGAAGTTCACTTTAAAAAAAAAATGGTAGTACGTTACACGATTAAGTACCGAAGTGCCACGAGTAAAATTTATCCTTGCAGCCAGTTGTAATTTGTGAATCTTTCATGTTTTTTCGCATATTTTGACATTTCTATGCGACTGTATTCATTCTATATTCTACAGAATATTTGAGATCTTTTCCGTAAATTATTCAATTTTGTGGTTTATTTTGAATTCGATTTATTTTTGATAACATTTTCTCTGTTTATTTTCAAATACCTATATTGAGTTTCTGAAAAAAGCACACATAAGAGTTCTTTTATTTCACTTTTTTAGGTTTCATTCGAAAAATGTACTTTTTCTAAAGTTAAACGCATCGCTATAATGAAAAATTGATTTAAAATGCCAAAGACCAAACTTATCAAGAGATTTGAAATATATGTACTCAATTTTGGGTAGTACGATGGGAAAAGAAGTAGTACGATGTACAAAGGATAAAATAATAGTATGTTGAGTACGGTCGTAGCACTTTGGAAGCACTGTTGTAATACAGCCCACTAGTGTGCGAGTTAGTGATGTAACCACGCCCACATCAACAATAAGTCGAACAGCTAAATCTGCGGTGTAAAAAACCGCCAGCCGATAAATTCAATATATGTATTTACAAACAAAAATAAAAATTTAGTTAGGGTATCAAAATAAACTATGTTCTATGTTCAATCTACTATAATTTATATAAATATATTATATATACCATAAATGAACACTTTAGTGCACAATTAAATATACACACATTGTAAAATAGCACATTCATTGACTTTGTGGGTCGTTAATTCACATTTGCCTCGATTTGGTGACCCCGAACAAACGGATCGACCATAACAAAATACTTTGAACTCTAAATTCAACATATATTAATATATACCTATCATACAGTGCTATATTCAATTATATACATAGAAAGAGAGATACATATAATGCGAGAGATAACAAATGCAGCATCTTGCACTTGCACAAATGCATTCCCATGGTGATCAGAAGGTTTTTTAATCAGTTTGACCTTATAAGCGTGTTTTTTTTTTATTTATTATTTACAAACATTGCATTTTTTTAATACAGAGTCTGATAAAAACAACCGTATTTTAAAACAAAAGAATTGAATATCATAACTGTAATTGATGATGAGATTATCGCTGACACTCTTACTTTAAATTTTGCGTATAAACCCGTGTGCTTTCTAGACTTTTTTAATTTTAAATTACTATTCCCTCGGACTTTGGATTTTTTTAGATTTTTATACAAGGGAATTTTATTCCGCGCACTATTTTTCATTTTTTGGTCTTTAACCCCCTAGATCACTCATACCGCAGACTTTTCGTAATAACTTTAGGACATACATATCGTAATCAAAATGTATTGTTTATTAAAATTTGTAGAAAATATGGCAAGGTAAAGTTCCCCGTAATTTCGTACAATGTATTGGTATACGGAACTTCGTATGTTTTTCTTCTACGAAAATCCGGGAATATCGTACAATTTTTGGATCCTTTTTATATTATTAAGCTTTTGTTTATTTTTTCTTCTTTTTATATAAAAAGAGTCCTTCATTGAATAAATTGGTGATGCTGTCAAAACTAGCTAATCTAGTATTTTTCATAAAATTCACCTTATTAAATTTAATCTTGAAATATTTTTTTACAATCTTTATCATCTCTACCTAATAGAGATGTTTTATATATATATAAACTTTTTTACTCTTGTTTGGAGATAGAACGTAGTAGTAAACACATGGACAGAGATCTGCACTGTGTTATCTGCAAACAATTTATTTCAATTATTTAATCTGTATGACATTTAATATAACATTGCATAATGTCGGTCATGAATTGCAAACAAATGGGTAAATTGGTGCGTATTATTAGCACCGGGTTAGAATCATTTTGAACTTTGGTGGTAGAAAACATACAATTTCTATTCTAATTTTAATTATTATTGTAGATTTAAAAAATGCTAGAATAGGTGATCTCTCATACACATCATTCCTTTTTTGTTTGATTATTAATTTTTTTCTATTCTCTATTTTTTTTTTACAGATATCTATTTGCATCTTAGCAAATTTACCAACTTTTATAAGTTCCTTCAAAATGGCGAAAACAAGATGATAGAAAAAAGAATAGTTTATCTTCATAAAAAGCACAATAAGATCAGTTGACGAATATAAGCTTTCGCGTGTGTTTTATATAATTAGTTATCAGTGTTTTTATTATTATTTTGAATTTACGGACTATCATATACGTTGATATGGAGGAAGACAGATCGCTGTTGCTAGGTCAGTTCATGTACAATGACCGTCTATTTCGTCAGTCGAAAAAGAAAGCGGTTTTTATCAGAAATAATGTTGCAATTGACAATTATCTCAAGCATTACGGTTCGCTGCAATCGGTCAAAGTTGATAGTAGCATAGATACTGACTATGCGAAAACCGAAGAATGGCTTAATGAGAAAGATGTTAGTGATGTTGCAATACCTTCGATAAAATTGAATGATTCTGTAAAAGCGTATAAAGTGAAACAGCAATATAGTGATTGTGAATATAATATGACCGGAAGTTATTCGAAGTCCAGCGAACGCATCCCGCTTCTGAGCAAGGATATGTCCTCGGACCAAATAAACGCCCAGTTGCAAAAGAACCAGATACGGAAATCTTACAAAAGGGGTCACATTTGTTTTGGTGTATTCGTCTTGCTGTATATTCTTTATTTAATGTTTGGCAGTATGACGTTCCAGTCATTGGAAATCGGCGAAGAGCTAAAGATGCGCTCTGGCTTCCGTGATATTAGACAAACGTTCCTACAAAAGTATCCAAGTATTTTAGGTAGCGTATCGTTTGGTTATATTTTTTTTATTTTACTATAACTATATCTTTTTTATGTATCATTAAAATTATGTTTACACGGTTTTTTACTTCTTTTAATTTTAGACGAGGATTTGGAAGAGTTTATCGGTCAGGTACTGAAGGCCAACGGTCAGGGAATTTCGCCACTTCGCAATGCAACCAGTGATCTGAATTGGAGCTTTGGTCAGGCTTTGTTCTTTTCGAGCACGGTTATTACAACAATCGGTAAGTATTTTTTTGTTTACTGTAAAATGTTTTAAAAATAATGGTGGTCCTTAGAGCATCAGTTTAAAATTTGCATATTAATAAATGTTTTTGTATGTATAACAAGAACTCCGCAGGGCAGACCAGTAAATAAATGTTTGAGCTGCTTACCATTTTGATTGATAGTAACTTTGATGTTTATTTCTCTTTATTACACCATTCGCGATTATAACCTCGAAACTGAGGAAACAGCTAAGGTGTTCGAAAGTTATAAAAATTAATTAAGGTTTCAGCACAGTATGAGCCAGATTGAGTTTTTTTGTAGATATATATATATATATATATATATCTACTTATAAACAGATCATATCTAATATGGTTACATTTAAACAAAAAAATAAATAATTCTTTAAATATTAAATGTAGAATATAATTTTGTACATTTAGGATTGTTAAATTATATGAAAACTAAACATCTTCCCTTGTAGTTTTTCCTCGCAATGGGCACGCATCCAAATAACGTTTCCAATTCTGACATTCAGATGCTACAAAAATATTCATATCGATTTCATTGCAATAGAATGCTGTTCAAAGTCTAACTCACTCTCTTTCATTGCACCTTCGGGACACTGCACCAAATACTGACCGACCAGACAGGCCATAAAAAATGTTCCGCGATAGTTGCACTTGGACGGATGCTTCTTGTTAATCTTTTCGATAATTTGCTTGCGATCCAATACGTTCTCAATACAGTACTCGATTACCTTTGCGTGTATATCTTTCCAAATGTCGGTGTCATCGTCAAATATGGCAACCATTATCTCCAGAATGGCCTCACGGTCAATGTCATCACTCTCGATAAGCAAACGATCACGAAATATCCAGTCGGACATACACTTAGAAACAGAGTGGTTTGTTTTTGTTATATACAGATATGACTTTAATATACAAAGTAAAAACGTACGGTGGTGTTGCGGTTATTGCTCTTAAATCCGGTACGTTGATTAGTAAAGAACCTTGGCATTGGACAACAATCGAGTGGATTCTAAATAATATTTAATTAAAACACACTTCTTCTCGCGTTTTTGTAATTTCACATACAACTCTTGGCATAGGCTTCTCACAGTCAACATTTCCGGTCGAGAAATCTTCCTGTATAATTTAGCAAAAAAAAATCACATAACTTTGGTGCTGATAAATTGATTAAAAACACACGTACAACTGCTGCAGCCATAACCAGACTTATCATCAAAAGTACCAGAAGACGATGCATTTTCACAAACTTGTACCACTTTGTGCGGTCAATGCAGCACTGACATCAATACCGCTCACTTCTGCAGTTTTTGATCTACACCAATAATGATTGTACATAAATAATCGCATGACAACTTTATACTTCCGCAATGTCAACTGCTCTCTGCTGACCCATTTATACATATTGCTCTCCATTTTATATCTATATATAGCAAAAAGTTGTAATTTTCACTAGCACATAATTAATTTGCATTTGAAATAGTGCTTTTTACTAAAGATCGAATTTCAGATGGTGTTTATTTATACATTTATTAATTACATGTAGAATACAAAACAATTGTTAATGTTAACCTTTAGGTTTTTCTATGTTTGATTAGAATCGTACAATTACATTGAATCATATATTATACACATTGTGTACTTTTCATAATTATACTTTGGTGATTCAGTAATTATATTTTGGGTTATGATATCCCATCTCGAATTCTGTGCGGGGATTTATTGGTGTTTCTATTTTGGAATATAAAATATAGTTTTTTTTGGCAAAATATTGTAATCATATCGTGTGTGAGTTCCTGTATATCCACTGAAACTACAAATGTTCCAGTTTGTTTAAGCCACGCCTCCAACAACAATATCAGTCGCATTTAAAAAACAAACTTACATGAAAATCCGATTCATGATTAAATTAATGTGTTTTTTTAATATAGGTTATGGTCATGTGACACCACTCACTCAATCTGGCAAAATGTTCTGCATTCTCTATGCAACTATTGGAATTCCATTGACGCTTGTGTTGCTGTCGGCTGTCGTTGAACGCCTGTTGGTGCCCACCAATTTGATTCTATCTAAATTGAACTCAAAACTGGGCCATCTGTACGAGCCATTCAAAATTCGACTGCTTCATCTCAGCTTAATCGGTGAGTTTTGATTTTAAAGAATTTCCATGAAAAATATTTTATTCAATCTTTTCAATTTTCTATTACAGTTTCCTTCTTGTGCATACTATTCTTTTTGGTGCCCACATTCGTATTCTCGTACCTAGAACCGTCCTGGGAGAAATTGGATGCTTTCTACTATTGTTTCATATCGTTGACAACAATCGGCCTCGGTGACTATATTCCCGGTGATGCTCCCGATCAAGTGAATCGATCGTTATACAAAATTTTCACAACATGCTACTTAATAATGGGTAAGACATTCGCACAGCCATATCAAGACAATTACAACAACTAATAATTCGCTCTTTATTACAGGTCTTATCGCAGTCATGCTGTCCCTAACCATCTTCTATGATATTCCGCAATTGAATCTGGGTCAACTATTCACTGAATCTAGTACCGATGGAACTGAGAAAATGCGTTTATCTCTAGGCTCTGGAGCTTGCTACTCCGGCCCATCTGGTCTGTATATACCACAACGTGATGATGAAGTGCGTCGTTCCGTTGTCAAAATCCGTCCACGTGGCAATGATGATTCTCCCATCAGTCCCGATGAACCACCACTGACAACAATGATGATGCAGTCAACCAATGAAACCAGTGGCCCATAAAATATACATTATTATATACACCCACAACCCACTGTCCCACATACTATATATATATTATATAATAACACAATGCATCCAAATATATACATATTTACATATACACATTAAATATATATATATGTGCCCAGTATATGTGCACCACGACCAAATAAAAAAAGTCTTACTATGTAATTTTCGATATTTATATGCACAATATTTATGTTAAAATTATTATATCATTTTAATGGCAAAAAGATCTTCTCCACTGTTTAGAACATAGACTGCTGTAGAGTTTATATATAGTGTGATTAAAATGTGTAGAGTATATTATTTAAAAAAATATCTTATATATATATATATATGTATACAAACTGAAACTTGTTTTTAATTATGTGTTTGTTGAGTTTGTACAAGTCTTCCAGAAGGAATATTCCTTCTTTTTGGTTTGTCCGATGATTTACAAAATCTGCGTGTTCAGAAGTTAAGAATTGAATTGTCTTTTTTATTATGCCACTGCAGCAGTTTGCTAATATTATAGGCAAGATTTTTACATTGGTACATAAATAGAGTTATGTTATACAATTTATCACAGTTTATAATATTATTTTGTTTTCAAAGATGAATTTATATAATGTTTCGAGTGTCATTCGGTTTGCAGTGGTCAGTTGCGGATCGTTTATAGTTGGATGCGTCCTGAGTCCGTTAGGGTTTGTATGGTAAAATTGGCATGTCAGTAATGGGCGTTGGAGTCGATTTGTGATTTTCTGATACCATGTACGACCTGTTACTGGAATGACAGTATCTTCCAAGAGTACCGAAGGTCCATCTCTGTTGCCATTGAGCTTCGTGTCTAATTTCTGGGATGAAATTTGGCCATTCTGACTTGAAGTTTGTTAAGTTTCCTTCCAGTGCTGCTGATTTGGCAAGGTCGTCTGCCTTCTCGTTGCCGTCTTTTCCGCAGTGCGCATGGATCAACCTTATTTTAATTTTAAGTTTTATGGAATTTAGCTTGTTTTGTAGAATTCGGCAGATTGTGAGCAGTTTGGTTGTGAGTGCCAGGATATTCGGATTTTCTAGCGCTGTTACTGCAGACATACTGTCGCTTGCGATGACTAATTTTCTATGTTCGCTTTGCTCTTCGTTGTGTCTCCAGGCCTTTAGTATAGCGTAGAGCTCAGCAACAAAAACGGATACAGGTTGTTGATGTTTGAAACCCACAGATACATCAGTGTGTGAGTACGCTGCGCCCGTGTTTTCATGGATCAGTGATCACTCTGTGAAAATGCAATCAGGTTCTTCGGCAAAACTTCTCGGTCGTCACGCATTTCCCAAGATGGCAAGATATATCTGGCTTTTATATGAGATCTTTGTATTCCGATTCGTAGCAAGGACATTTTTTAATCTGATCTGTATCCATGTCAAAAATGCGGTTGACCAATCGCGCCATGAGGTGTTTGGGTTTTATTTCCTGATGTCTACGTAGCTTTTTAAGAAGTGAAGTGGGAGGTCCGTTTAGTCCTTTTGTTATGTACATTGTGGTACTTTACTCCATTCGAAGAGCAAAGGGAGCGCTATTGTATACGCAGTAGTTTTTTAAGCCTAGACTTCGGGAATCCAATAAATGCTATACTGCGCCGTATTCCATCATAGATCTTACGAAAGCCTTGTAGATCAGATGCAGAGTTTCCATAAAATGAATTCTTGTTGTGCACCTTCTAGTGATATCATCTACGTGGGAGTTGAAGAGACATTTTGAGTCAAAAGAAGAAGGAATAGGTTTAGTTTCTGCGTTTTTTGCTGATTCTAGAATGTGTTGTATGAATAACTCTGAGTAACTGGTTTGAAGAGATGGTTGGGGGTCCCGATTTTGAACAGCTACCTGAAGAATTTCTTGGTATTTATCCCAGTTAATGATTTTTTTCAGATTAAGGAATCGGAGGACGATCTTGTTATACCGGGAGTGAATTGTAGGTCGTGAAGATTAGGAGGTTGTCAGACCTAACCAGACTTTTTCGTGTTTAATAATTAATAAAGCCGCATAATTCTCTGAAAACAAGTGTTTTAGAATGAATTGGTCATACGTGTCTGCAACTTCATTTTTAATTCTGTCTGTTCTGCAATCATGTTGTGCATTTGTACACTGGTGTTCAGTGATTCTATTTACATTTTCCTCGTTCGTTTTCAATTGACTTCCAGAATTTTATGTCATAGAGGTCTTTGGTACATATGTGACAGCTACATAGATTTCGTCATTGGTCCAGTTCCTGTACTGGTCAAGATGATACTCTGAGTCTTCATAAGCGATGTAAACATTTGTCTTGACTTCTGCTGAGGTCTTTGCAAAAAAAAAAAAAAAATTACTTTATTGTAGTTTCGGATGTCTGGCGCGATGGGATGTGCAAGTGTAAGTCTTGTCTGATAACCAAGAATATAGTTAAGTTCAATATTTGTTTCTATAGCTTTGTGGTCGGATTCAAAATCTAAACAGGTAATAGATTCTGTTATAACTGAACAAATTTGACAGTATCCCAGTCTGTGTGTCTGGCGTTAAGATTTCCTCCGATTATTTGAAGCTGATCTGGTGTACGAACTATCAAGCTCAAGCTATAAGATGTCTGCATCCACAGTCTGGCATAAATTAAAGCTAGCTGTATATGTGCATTCACTTTTTTATTGATTACTGTAATTTCAACCATCATTACTTCGCATTTTATCATCTCGGTGATAGTTTTGTCTCACAGAGTAGTAAAACGTCGTCAAAGATATAATTGAGCTTAACATATATTACGAGAGATAACGGAGAATTTGGATATTATTTTTGTTTGAGATCCTTCAATAGAGATAACACTGCATAGCTTTAATCAGCTTCATATTGTCCCATTTCCTGAATCTTCTGCGGTAGTAAGATGGGGACTTCTTCCTAAAAACGTTCGTCCTTGTCCTGTAGGTGCTTTAGGTACCATGCTGGCTTGTGAAGATGGGTCCTTGAGATAATCTGTATCGATCAATATACATTCTTGCATAGCGACGTTTTCAGACCATTTCACGAGGCTCTTTAGAGCGGACGAGAGCCGATGAATATCCAATCTGCCCATCAATGCACGTATATACAGTACGTTATAACGTATCAGCTGTTACGCGGAAGGCTGTAGTTAACGCCTGCTCTAAGGAGTATCCTTTCAAGGATCCCCAGTCTTTCCATTGGCGATATATATATGATGTTGGGGGGGACCGCCAAAAGTCTCAAAGAAGTTTGGCTGGCACGCAGGCCGCTGTATGTGGGCCC
>JANSTU010007731.1:0-16562 GCA_027564075.1 Bolitophila hybrida
TATTTTCGTAATAAATTTGCACGATTTGCAAACGTTGTTCAAGTGTAAGTCTATTCATTATGAAATGGCAAACCAAAGTGAGCATCAATCAAGTGAAAGCTGTCAAAAAGACCATCTACGAAAAAAGTAGTGCCGTCTTGAAAACCTAACCTATAAAAAAAACACCCTGTATAACCTTTCCAAGGCACTTTAAAAGATTTTGTAGTCATCTTATTCAAATTTTACCGATTACCTATGAATTACTATTGGTTTAATAACTAGAAAAATTGGTCCATGTAAAAAAATTATAATTCGATTTGTCTATAAAAAGGTGTGTACTACAAAACAACTATAAAACTTAAATTTTTCAATTAATTACAATTTTATTAGCTCAAATAATTCATAATATTATACAACAAAATATATTATACCTAACTCAAATTAACAACAATTTTTGCATCTTGTTTCCGTTTCTATCTATACACGGAAAACCGAAAGCGCAATTTTAATATTTTGTGTCTTGTAATAAATTAGGAGGATATCACAATTTAATATTATACATTAAATTATACGCGCGTTTTTCTGACTCCCTTTTTTGTTTTCTCTCCTGATTTGATTGATTAGAAAATAAAAAAACAACGACTTGACCTACGACCTGATGCACTCTCAACAAACTGATGAGAGTAAAACACAGACGTGCGTTTAGTTAAATGTGGTGAGAAGTTCCTCCTGGATGCTGTTCGAGCGCAACAGCTGACGCGGTGATGGTCCATTAATCAGGGAGCTCGCAATATTGTCTGAGATTGTGGCTTCGGTTGACTTGATCGCATGGTAGTCCTCGGAGAATTCCTACGAGTGATAGAAAGTAGTTTAATTTATTTAAAAAAGGGTTTATTATGACAATTTACCTTTAGCCGGTTGCCCAAGAACACTGCACGTTCGCGCTTCTTGATCATATAGTCGGAAGACATGAGCCACCTGTGTTCTTGGCATTCCTCGCTGTATGGTCGCTTGCTGAAAAATATATCAAGATTAATTGCATCATCCCATAATATCATCAAAATTATCCACTCACGTTGGTGCTCGCTTAAAGATGAACATAATAAATCTTGTCGCCTCCTGTGAGATCTCCTTGTACAGATTCTCGAAACGATAACGAACAAACGAGATGTTTGCTTTTGTCTCAGCGTCATCGCTGCCACGGAACGGACTTGTTCCGGACAACAGCAGGTACGCGAGCACACCGACTGCCCATATGTCCGTCTGCGGGTATGCGATCTCATCGTTAATCAACTCAGGAGCCATACAGTCTAGCCAGCCCTTTGTCTGTACGTGCGTACCGATCTTGGCCACTTTCTGTGCAGATCCAAAGTCGACAAGTTTAATTTGAACAGATCGTACCGACGACATGACAATGTTGTCGGGCTGCAGATTCAGATGACAGTAGCCACGCCAGTGCAGGTACTGTAGGGCGTCCAGCGTTTGTGAGACCACAGTACACACATGCTGTTCATTGTACTCATGACGACTGCTCAGGTATGTGAGCACATCGGCTCCCTGAAGCTTCTCCTGTACGAGCACAGCAACCGGTAGATTTGGTGGTTTGAATGCAGCCAACAGTCCGGGAATGCGCTCCTGACGTAATGTCCTGAACGTTTCGAACTCACGCTGAATATCCTGTTCGGTGCTATCGTTCAGGTCAAATACCTTGGCGACAACAACACGATCGGTAGCCTTTTCGACAGCCTTTACCACGATCGAGAATTTACCGCGACAAATCTCCGAAATGAAAGTGTATCGGTCTTGGAGCTTAGTCTCACGAGACCAATCAATTGCTGTTCGTTCCAGGTGGTAGTCAATGTAATGTGAGTGATCATCTATCGTTATTGGTTGTCCTGATTCTGTGATCTGCTGCAGATGCTTCATTGCTTTGGTGATCTGTATCTTTGTTGCACCAGCTGCTGCCGTGCTTACTGGCTTCGGAATTCCCATCTCGCTCCAGCCGATGCGATTGCGTGAGGCCAAACGGAACTGATAGTTTGTCTTCTCTTCCAGTCCGTGCACCAGATAGAATTCGTGATCAATGTTATCGGCTACGTTCGTCCATTCGTCGTTGCTTGCCTTCTTGATCTGCAAACTGTAACACAGTACGGCACTGTGTCCATCATCACGTGGTTGTTTCCAACGCAACAATACTTCAGTATCGCTAATCTTAATGGCTTCCGGTGAGTCAGGTGCATCGGGAAGTTCAGCGTGAACAACACGAGCACGTGCCACTGTCTGACCGATCTTGTTACGAGCCACTGCTTTGTAGATTCCAACATCGAAACGAGTAGCAGGATCAAAACGCACAATAGAGCGACCATCTTCATCCGTGGTAATCTTGGTGCGTCGGTTCTCGATCAGCACCATATCATTCTTAAACCATTGTACGGATGGTGTTGGATCACCAACGGCGAAACACTGCAACTGAGCTGGTTCTCCGTCTGTAATTGCTAATGTCTGCGGCTTCTCACGGAAGAATGGTGGATAACCTTCGCGTTTGTGCTCGATCATAGCCTCGGCTTCATTGTACGAATCAAGACGTGTGCCCAGCTCTGTGCGCAATCTACGAATTGTGTAGCTGTCATTGGCTCCGTACTGATTGATTCGGGACTTGCGTTCATCGTCGATTTCCTCGTCCATGACATCGGTAAAGCGTCTGCGCTCTCGGATGATAGGCAACTATAGAGAAATATTGTATAGTTAGAAATATAAGATTAAATAAATTAAGGTACACATGTAACTTACACTCCAGTCGGTGCTGTTCTCGTTTAGTGCAAAAGCGGGTGATCGGCGATGTGCAACCTTCATGTACTCACGCAGACGTACTGGGAAATTGGTGTCACGAAGTTGCAACAGATACGTGTCCGGGCCATATTGGTAACTGAAAATAGACAAAAATTTATAAAATATATACAGTCTATACTATATAAAAAGATTAAGTTCAAAACACTTACTGGCTTTCGGATGTGATCAGACCTAGCTCGTAGTCGGGATGGTGGAACTTGTTAAGTTTGTCCTCCCAGTTGCCGCGCTTGCGGGGCTCACGTACTGGTTCTGGTGTTGGTTCCGGTGTGTAATCATCACCTGGTGGATAAACCATTCGCGAGGGATGAGTGAACGCTCCGAGCAATGGGCGACGACGGTAGTAGTTGCGACATGAAGCATTCGTGTACCAATCACTGTTTAATAGATAATTTAATAGGTTTTAGAATTTTTTTTAAGGCTAAGAATTATATTAAAAATTCGTTTTGTTTTTTTTTTGTTCACATACATTGTTTATATAATAATAATCATATTTTTTAATACAAATTTTACATTATTGTTGTTTTTTTTGTGAACAGTTTTTTATGCACGATTTATTTACTTGAAATCATCATTAGGCCGAAATTTACTTGGACGTTGCTTCAAAAGCATTTAACTTTAAGTTTTTAAGAATGTCTCCTGTCTAAAACTGATGGTCGAATCTTTGTAAAACTTTAATTAAATCGAGATACCTGTCTCATTTCTCGCTCTTATTTCTTAATGGGCTTCTTAAAAATAAAATGGGCCGTCCGCGTTTGTTACGCATAACCACTTCGAAGGAGCTGAAGGAGATTGAAGCTCAATTCAAAGGAATTTCGCGGCGGTTTATTACAGTGGTTGAAACATAGCATCAGATTCAGCAGCCAGCGACTATTTCCTGTTTCCAACATGCAAAAAAGGCTTAGGAGAAAGAATATTTGCGAAAAGATAGGAACTCCCTAAACGACTAATTTGCCGACTTTCCGGAATCTTATTGTTTATATTGAAAAATCGCTGGATGAATAGTGTTGAGCTAAAAGAAGACTATGTTGAAAAAATCGATGACAACCAAAATACCGCTATTTTCCATATTAGGCCAAAAACTTTCAATCTTTTTATTTATCTATAATTATTTTGGTTAATATTAACTGTGATCCAAAGCTTCCAAGTTATTAAAACGGAAGATATTAACTTTATGTCAGATCCAGGAAACTTACTTCCGGTGATGCTCAATTACTAAGATTTCACAGGGAAAATTGGTAAGGAGATGAAAACCTAAATATTGACTAAAGAAAATTGTGCCGAAGAGAACAGGATCTGAGTGTGTGTGCCAATAATTTCCCCACTATGGAGACGCACTACGGGACTAAATCGAACAAAACTAAGAAATAGGTTTTCGAAAACATTAAAAATCACTCAAATCTGCCATTTGTCATTTTGCCAACTTCAATTATATAAATTCTATATAATTTCCTCTATTTTTTATAGTTCCTTTCTTAATTTTTGAAACGTTTGAAACGACTAAAATGGAACTACTTTGAGTCAGAATATATTCTCATCTCTCACACATCAGTGAGCTGACAAAAAATCGTGACGTTCTCACTTATATCAAAAAACATTCTCATGTCTCATTTGGAGTTATCGGACTTATTTATAAAGAAATGTTCCAACAATTGTATCTATATAAAATGAATTGAGCTCAAAATGAGATTTTGATTTTGTGACGTAAATTTGGCATCACTAAAGCTTATCAGAAGAAGTCTTTTTTATATTCAATCGACTATTAATATTCAATATTCTTCAATTTAAGTTTTGTTTTAGATTATTTATGAATTTTAAGCTCGTTGTGTTTACGAAAACAATAATAAAACCATTTCAAAATCAACCGAAATTATTATTCAACTGTATAATATTCAGTACCTCCAAACCGATATCAAATCTCATCCCGAATAATTGAACATATAATACATAACAGCAAAAGACAATACAAAATGGCTAAACTTGAATTTGAAGATCTGTCAATGAAAGTTGTTTGAAACATAGAATAAAGAAAGCCTTAAAACAGTTTGTTTTATTTTTTTCATTTAAAATAATTATATGAATTCGTTAAATCGAAACTTTTTCGAGATGTTGGTTCTTCTTGAGTTATTTTTATAATATTATACATTTCAGACGAAATCATCGAAGCTGTAAGATGGGAGAACTATATAATTCAATACAAGGCCGCTTATATCACCTTCACCATAAGTAATAATATCGTTCGACTATCCTAGTGAAGATATGCCGGCATATACTTTGTCTATATATAAATAATAACTGTAACATAAGAAAAAGAAAAAGCTTTAAAGTATCAAACGCTTTTTTACTTACCGGTACAGATTGTAGTAGTTACGCAGACGATCCGTAGTGATTTGATATTCGTCCTCACGTCTACGTTCCAGAATGTTAAACCAACGATGACGGAGGGCAGTCTTTACGTCCATACGTGATGTCGATGTGTACACCAGAAGTCTAGTAATAAAGTCCTTGGCGTCATCGGAAATGTTTGTCCAAATCGAATCCTTGAATTCCCAACGACCCTCCTGGACACGTGTCAGTGTTTCCTTATCGTTACTACCACGGAACGGACTTGATCCGCCGAGCAGAATATACGTAATAATACCGACAGACCACATATCCTGCCATAGACCAACTCCTTCGCGGTTCACAACTTCGGGTGCAACAAACTCGGGCATTCCATAGTCTAAAGTGGCTAAGCTCGATTGGTGGACACGACGTGAAAGTCCAAAGTCACAGATTTTCAGATCATCGCTGCCAACGTGACCAATCAAAAGGTCCTTGATGGTCAGACCCATGTGACCGATACCATATTCGTGCATATGATCAAGTCCGAGCAGGATTTGTTGTACGTACAGTGCAATATCACGCTCGGTATACCAATCACGCTTTAGGATATTGTCACGGACAAGCTCACCGCCTCCGGCCAATTCCATGACAAGTGTCATCGAGCGGTCTGTATCGTAGGCATCGTGTAGTCGGATAAGTTTACGATGATTGAGGTGATTCATGATCTCAAGTTCGTTGTTCATGAACGGACGAATCTCAGATTTGCCGTGCATGATCTTGGCGGCAAAGTTGCGTCCGGAAATCCTTTCTACAGCATGGTACGTAACACCCTGAGTGCCACGGCCAAGCTCGTCACCAATATCGTAGAGTTCAGTGTGTGGTCGCTGTTTGGATCTAACGAACGGATTACGAGCGTGGGTATGGTAGATGTACTGATCCTCACTCTCCTCAATATGTACCATGGCTGAGGTACTAATCGATCCAGCTACATTGCGTGCGCTGACCGAATATAGACCAGCATCTTTGGCAATAGCATCATTGATGCTCAACACAAAGATGTCCGGATCATATGAGGAAATCTAGACGACCGATCGTTATAAATAATATATTTTAAAAATGATAGTTTTATGTACCTTTATTCTCGCACTTTCAGTGATTGGCTGCCAATCCTTGTACCAACGAACTTCTGGATCAGGAAGACCGATCACACGTACCTCAAGACGACCATTTCGTCTGGCCATAATGAAGGTCTCGTCCGGTCGCTTCAGGAAGCGTGGGTACTCGGCAATTTGCAGATGAACTCTTTGACGAGCCTCACCATGTTCATTAGATGCCACAGCCTCGTACACGCCAATATCACGCTCTAGCATTCTAAAATACAAAAACAACAAAGTAGTTAGTATTTTAATCAAAAAAAAAAACTTTTTCTCTGGATCTTGCTAATTATTCTATACCGATGGCGCCATCGAATATTTTGGATTATACTACTTCTTCGATAAGTAAGCTGTCCTAAATGGGCTTTAACCAAAATATCGTACTCGACACGATCCATCAAACCGTAATTTCTTTTCGCTGCCATTGTATCTCTCGGTGAACAGGAACTCTAATACTATACAATATTGTCGAATAAAAAGTGATTTGTTCTATCGATTGTGACCTTCATTTATACTCCGCGCTTCGAGGTCAGCGCATCGAAAACGACAACAATCGATCGGCGCATGATCGAATAATTGCTTAATCGATTCTACTGTGGTTGCTATTTATATATAGACTATGAACACTTACTTGGTAACGAAGAGCGTGGCTTGTCCGTTTCGGGTGTAGCTGAAGTTGAAACGACCGCCAGACTCGATGATTTTATCGTTGAAGTAGTACGTCATCTTTGGCTTAGGATAACCGTACACGAACCACATCAGATCGACGCTGTGATTCTTGGTACCATAAGTTGTGTCCTGTTCACGACGAAGGAATCTATAAAGATCGCCAAAAATAATGGGATTTAGTGATAATGATAGACGTATATTTTTTTTATAACATACTGTGGAGCCTGTGCGTATCCATCGTGAAGTGGTTTCTCGATATCATAGTCCTTGGGGAAGTAGGCAGATGTTTCCGGACGGAAATCAATGCTTGGGTCTAGATATGGGAAGAACTTTGGTGGTGTTGGCTCAAGCTTGTATCTGTACGTCTGTGCGTATGGACTGGGATCACTGACGCCGTACTTGTTCTCTACACGAATTCGGAATCGATAGTCTTTGAACGGAACGAGATTGCGAACATCACAGACTCCGTTACGGATGCCTGTGCGATACGTAAACCAGTCGCCCTCGGGAAGTTCGAGCATTTCAAGCTGTAAAAGTTATACAAATAGGTATTAGGATCTGTTATTTATTTCATTTATTAAGTGGCAGAGATCTTACTTGATATGTAACCGGAAAACGTGGACCAATCGGAATCGAAGGCTTCCACGACAGTGTCAGGCGACGATCGGACATTCGAGAAATGGTAGGACGGTCCGATAGTGGCGTAGGAGCACCGGTCTGCTTATGCTTGTCGTATTCGGAGTACTGGTCGCCCAGAGGTTTCTTACTGCGTGGCTCGAAAGCTGCGTGTGTACAAGATATTAGTTTGTTTCTTTTATTTTGTACACCTGAGAAACTTACTGTCGTAGACCAGCTCAGCGTGGCAGATATCATCACCATATGGGTTGAAGATGCGGCAAGAGTATTTTCCGACGTCGCCAGGATGGACATCACTTACAGTAAGACGTAAGAGGCCTAAAAGGGAATAAATGGTTAAAACACTTGATACAACTGATCTAGTCTTATATCCAATAAAGAGTATATAAAAAAAACATACTGTTTATCAAGTATTATTATAACTAATCTACCATCTTGTACAGCCTATGAACAAACTCACAGCATATCCTCCACAACCAGCCGTCTTAAAACACCAACCACCAAGTTTCTTGTCGTTTTTGATGCGTCAAGAAAATATCAAAGTAAATTTTCCCCTAATGAAAAATTACTCGTAGGACCTACAATCCAAAACGACATGGCAGAAACGCTAATGAGATCGCGAAAGCATAGAATCGCAATTACTGCAAGAATATTCTGGCTAAAGTCTCCATATCATCCGATCATTGATTACCGAATTTTAACAGTAACTTTTGGCATATCAAACCCTTCGTATCTTGCCATCAAGGACCTACATCGGCTAGCGAAGAGTAGTAATATCCAGTTGGTTCACAAGCAGTTTTTGAAGATTTGTACGTCGATGTTGCTTTAACCGGAACCACAAATCTCAAGTTACAAACCTAATTGATAAATTGTCTTCAAATGGGCAAGTAATTATCCTGCACTTTTGTCCAACATAGCACCCGAATGCCGATTCAATATCCCGTGAAAACATCAGATTTGACGAATCTGTAAAAACTCAGCTACCGATCACTGGATCATAAAATTTAACCTTACAAAAACACCAATCAAAACAACGAGCAAAAAAACAGTTTTTATCAGAGGTTTTTTGGTCTGATTGCGCCTATCATAATTTCATCAAAAGATTATGTTCCAAAATCTATGGCTTAGCAAATTTAAGTAGGATGACAATTTATCCGTTGACATTCATGAGGAATATCAATCTTTTCGAAACGATTTAGTTAATCTTCCAGACATTAAATTATTATCTTATACTCTGCCGAATTGTCAAGTTCTTTTCAATTGCATATATTTTCTCACACTTCTGATCATGCCTTCACAGCTGATTTTTTATACCCCCTTCATAAATGTGCTCATGCCAGGTATTTGCCAAAACTATAAGACATGAGTTGCACCTATCCAAACTCTGTCGATACCAAAACTGGATCTATGTACAGTCCTTCTTGCAACTTAGAAAAAAAATATTCGAAAAGCAATAAATATAGACATATTTTGTTGAACCGATTACTAGGATTACTCAACACCTTTGTGAAACTGCTAAAATTCTCGTAAATGGAAAATATGCTGTGTGTCAGCTGACTGCGCCCCAAGAGAGATTAAACCAAGCGAATTTATCGTTTACGATGGTTGATGGTCTGGGGACCTGAATGTCTGCACCTTTCTTCATATCAATGACCCAATTCCAAACCTGATGAAATTGAGCTACCAGAAGTCTTCATATTATGAACGCGGTAATTGAAAGTGATATTTTTGGCAGATGAAGATATCTTAGAGTTAATTATATGTGCAAAAGCTTTCTGCGCGGATAAGAGGTACAAGAAACCAAGAAAACCCGTTTCCGCTTTTGCCAATTTTATAATGGTAATACAGCGTCGTCATTTTCAAACTATCCGTCGTCGAGTTCATATCATTTCCTGATTTGCTATCGTGTCAAATGAGCAGCAAATGGGAAATTTACCATCAGCCACAGAATAACACACAATCTTCCATTTCTCTATTCAGGCGTGGATTTTGCAAGTCCGATAAATTTGCGTACACGGGCATATTTATCAACGTTGCTACAAAAGCCGTCCATTTGGAAGCCGTTTGCGATTTGACTACCGATGGGTTTATGGGAGCTTTTAGATGATTAACGACACAACGAGCTAGACTTTATGATATGTATTCTGTCAATTTTGTCGAAGAAGCCCGAGTTCTTCAAAAGCTCTACCAAGAAAATCGCATGGATCTTCAGATTTCGTAGGACTATAGGAAGCCAGGGGTAAGCTTGCAGATCTAACACCGATTTATGATGAACTTTTTACAGCATTAGCTCAGATTTTATATTTTAGGATTTTGCGGAAAATGGAAGTGGACTAAACCCCAACCTAATATCGAAGTTGGTAATATGGTGCTGATAAAAGAAAACGGACCAACACCTTAAGGACGTTATTGGACTTTAGCTAGCTATTGAATGTGCATAACGGAACATTAATGCTATCAATTAACATATACACACGCACCCTGTATAGAACAATAAGTGAATGATGGCGTTGGTGATTCACGATTCCGAATAATAGCAAAATAGATCTTGGTGGTATAGCGACATCTCAAAAATATGCGCATTTTCTTATTTTCTCTTGGAGTTCTCCAAAAAGGGACTAATCCACCAATTTAATAATTCAACTAAACATCGCATCACCCCAATAAATGTTTCCCTTATCACTCCTTCTGGTTCCCTTCCTACCTCGATATTTCCCAAGCTCTTCTTCCTTCTCTACCTCCTTCCCACCCTACCAGCCTTACTTCCTCTTTCAGTTCCTCCTTTCCTCTCGTCCTTCCTTATTCTCCATACCAACATTCGCTTTAACTTTTCCTGTATTTTCCTTAACCTTATTCTAACAATTGTGAACACAACAAAAACATAATTAGTCAAATCGGTCACGCGGTTCGGCCGTGATGATGTAACTGTATGTATGTTATATATATATATATATGTATATATATATTGTATTTATATTATGTTATACTAATATTATGTTATATTAATAATATAACTGATTTAGTTTACCACCAGTATAACTGATCTAATTTTCCTACGAACACCACTGATCTAGTTTTACTACCTGATTTAGCTATAACACTAAAACAGACTGATCTAGATTTAATACTAGTAAAACTGATAAATTCAATGCATCTGAATTAGCAAGAAAAACAACTGCTCTAGCATTACTACCAGGAAAAACCGATTTGAATGAAAAAACTCACCATTCGGCTCTGTATCGATGCGAACACGATCGTTGGAGTTAAGTTTCTCTCCGTTCTTGAACCACTCAACTTCTGGCTCTGGATAACCGTTGGCACAAGCCGTAAATCTCGCCTTCATGCCCTCGTAAACTTCCGTGTCACCGATCTTCTTCAAGAACGACGGTGTCTCAGACTTGGGACTGCGATCACTGAAACCAAACATACCAATAAATCATAAGACTTACCTTTGAACAAAATATACTCACATTTTATCAACAATATCAATGTGTCCCTGAGTGCTGTCCTCACCCTCCTTATTGCGAGCAACACACTTGTAGGCTCCGGCATCTTCAGGAGCACAGTTCTTGACATGCAAAATACTGTTGTCACCGTCATGCTTGATCAAATACTTTTCGTCATTCTTGATCGGATGATTGTTGAAGAACCAATTGATCTCAGGGTATGGGACACCGGTAACACGAATAGGCAGCTTAGCGTCCAATCCCTTAATAGCTGGCTGATCAGTAAGCTTTAGCGTAAAGTGTGGTTTCTGATAAACCTTTCGCACGTTGGCGTTACACTTTGATGTATCCTCACCAACTGGATTGGCCAACAGACAGCCATACACACCGGAATCGGTAACCTCTGCGGGATTTATAACCAGACCGACCTTCTTGCCATCACAAGTAAGCATAATACGATCGCTCGGCGTAATTGGTTCATCGTCCTTGGTCCAGATAATTTCTGGCATTGGATTGGCAAGGAACGGAGCGGATAAAACGAGTTCTTTGCCTTCGTCGGCATTGCCGTCACGCAGGGCACTCACAAAACGTGGTGCCAACTCGGGAAGGCTTTCGTCCGTCTTTGGTGATACTGTCAAATGGGCTTGACACGAAACGGCACCAGTATCATTGGTTGCAATGACCTGGTACTCACCAGAATCTTTGGGCGTAACCCGATCGATAACCAGACTGGCTGTACCATCGGGATTCTGTGTGATTTTTGCATGTTCGCTATTTGGACGAATCTCTTCACCGTTATGCAACCACTTGAGCTTGGGCTGAGGGTAGCCAATAAGTTTTACCTCCATTTTAACTGGGAAACCTTCGACGACCTGGCTATCTTGTAAGTCGGCCACAAATGCTGGTCGCTTGTCCTTGGGCTGCACTTGTACATGAGATACGCCGCCTAACTCACCGAGCTTGTTGACAATGGCCACAGAGTAAGTTCCAGCATCCTCAGGACGGGCAGACTCAATGCTAAAAATTAAAAATATTTTAATAACTCATAATATTATATAATCTGTTCAGCATACTTGAGACCAATTAAACCACCCGGTTGATTGACAAAGTTAAATGTTTTCGATGGACGTAATGGAGCTCCGTCCTTGAACCATTTAACTTCGGGCGATGGGAAGGCCACGACCTGAGCTTCCAAATTGATTGGCTGTCCAATGACTACCGTCAAATCGGACAGTGGTTTTACGAAAGCGGGCTTCATTGGTTCAGCTTTAATACAAAAAAAAAGAACGATTACGTTATATAAAAATTATTCGGTTTTTGATTTGCATACGTTTAACGGCAACAGCGCATAGGGCAACACTTTCGCCATTAGGATTTGATAGAACCAGTTTGTAGGCACCACAGTCGGCGGGCTTGGCATGTTCGATTTCCAGTTTGACAATACCGTCCGGTGTAGAGGAGATGGCAATGCTGGAAGAAGACAATGATTCGTTTTACTAAATGCCTAATGATTATTACATATAATAGATATAAATCAAAATCCTTTTATTTGAGCAAAAGTTTACATTAAGTTAAAAGCTACATAAATTCTAAAAAAGCCAATAATAACTAATTTAAAACAAAAACTTACTGTTCACTTGGCTTAATCTCCTGACCATCCTTCAACCACTTAACTGTAGGCAAAGGACTACCGTCAACGACACACTTAAGCTCTAGCTTCTCGCCTTGACCAACCTCAGCGGCTTTGTCAAGACTCTTGACAAATGTTGGCTTTGATTGCAACAATGACAATCGGAACTTGGCCTCTGTGGCTCCAACAATATTAGTGGCCACAGCTGCATAGTTGCCTTCGTCTTTGGCACTGAAATGATCAATACTAAAATCACTGGCCACCTGTACATCAGATGCACTGCTGAAGTCAACATGGAAACCGGGTTCGTCCAGTTTCACTTGTTTCGTGTCCTTGATCCAGTGCAGCGTAGGCTTCGGAATGCCTTCAGCACGTACTTTCGTCTCGAATGAGGCAAAATCGTGAATCGTCAAATCCTGTGGCATCTTTAGGAAATGTGGTTTTTCGGCTATGAATGAATAAATTGTAAGTTTATGTGAACTGGACAGGACATTTAATTGTGTTTTCTTACTGTGACAATTAAGTTTTGCCTGAGCAACCGTCTCACCCACACTGTTAGTGGCAGTAAGTGTGTATGGACCATCATCTTCGAGTCCAACATTTGATACGATCAAACTATATAAATAAATAATTGTTAATAAAATATAAAACTAATATAAAAAAGCGCAAAAAACTTACGTATACACTTCTTTCTCAACGTCAGCGATAACCTCACAGTTATCATTGTTGCTGACGTTCTTGCCGGCTTTGGTCCAAGTGACTTTTGGCTTTGGATTTGCGTGCACAGTGACCTCAAATACGACCTGTTGGTATGGCACAGATGTCTGATCGGTATACCCTTCGATCTCTGGTTTTACCAAAATATCAAGACGGGCACTAGACTCTACGGATCCGTACTTGTTCTTTGCCTTGAACTCATAGTTACCGGTATCACAATGACGACCGGCTGCAAAGACTAAAGAGTAACTAATCTCCTTTAGTCCATGCTCTAGTTCCTTGATCTCTTTCTTGATTTGAATGCCTTCACTGTCGGCAATTTGCTTGCCGTCCTTAAACCAGGTTACCTCTGGCAAGGGATCTGCGGTCAGCACAACGGTAAGGGAGACTTTATCGTTCTTGGGAGACTGGATGTCCTTCAGTGGTTGCTTAATGATTGGTTTGCGGTATTCAGCAACGGCTGTTTAATAATTCTTTGTTAGATACAACAAAACAACTATGTTATCTTTTTTAATTATACATACGTGATATACTCAGAACAGCCTGTTGGCTCTTTTCGCCCAGCTGGTTCTTTACAATGACTCTGTAGTCACCCTCATCACCCAACTTAACTTCAGTGATATCCAGCTTATACTTGTTACCCTCCTGTATGATCTTCACGCGGCTGTCGGATTTAATGGGCTGTCCATTGTGCAGCCACTGTGCTTCTGGCTTGGGAATACCCTGTGCAGTAATCTCAAACGAAATCGGCGTGGACTCGTATACGTGCTTGTCCTTAATATCTCCATCCAGAATTTCCGGAAGAGCTGCACACACACACAAATAATTTAATATCCAAGATATAATAAGAGCGTCAACAGAATAATAATTGAATTTTATATAAATATAAAAGTCCTACCTTTAAAAGATCATCGCCTAGGAATGCCAAAGAACAAACAAGCAGTTTTATTAGAAAAAAAATTATAAAATACACACTTTTAATCTTAGGGTTAGCCGAGTTACAGTTTTAATACATTTATAACATTCAACAGGATGACAAATTGACAAAAAAATAAATAATATGATAAACATGCGGAAGCCAACTCGCGTGTAAATTTGACAGTGTGATTATGGCTTTGGAAGCAGATTGTGGTATTCTCGCTGAATACGTGTCTGGGTTATAAAAATAAAATATAGAGAGTATCTTATTCGAGCAGTACCTGGAATGTGATCTTCGCTATCTACTTTGTTTTGCTGCTGCTGAATGGTGACTTTGCTAGATGGTTTATTGTCAGTGGTTGTTGAATTTTCTTCTGAAGCATCATCCCAAATTGATGGTTCTTCTTTCAAGCTGGAAATTTCGTGTGCTTGTTTCTTTAGAACAACAACAACTTCGTCAGCGGCATCGTCATCCCAGAATGAGATTTCTTCTTTCTTATGACCAATTGCTTGTTTTTTCTCTACAACTTCTTCTGTAGGTTGGACTTCGCTAACTATTGGTTTCTTCTGAACAACAACTTCAACTTCCTCAGCGGCATCATCATCCCAGAATGAGGCTTCTTCTTTCTGACTACCAATTGCTTGTTTTTCCTCAAAATGTTCTTTTGTTGGTTCTTCTTCGCTAACTATTGGTTTCTTTTGAAGAACAACTTTAACTTCCTCAGCGGCATCATCATCCCAGAATGAAGCTTCTTCTTTCTGACTACCAATTGCTTGTTTTTCCTCAACATTTTCATTTGTTGGTTCTTCTTCGCTAACTATTGGTTTCTTTTGAAGAACAACTACAACTTCGTCAGCTGCATGATCATCCCAGAATGAAGTTTCTTCTTTCTGACGACCAATTGCTTGCTTTTCCTCAACAACTTCTGCTGTGGGTTGTTCTTCGCTAACTATCTGTTTACGAGCGTTCAATGGTAAACGAACCTCTTGATATTGCTCTTCTTCATGAAGATCTTCATTCTCGTGATTCAATATATCATTTAGAACACTGCGTTGATGTTGCACACGACGCAAGAGATTTGCCAACTCTTGGTCTTCTTCCTCCTCCTCTACTTCATTGGTAGCCTTACCATTCTGTACACTGCCATTACGAGATATATCTTCTTCACTTTGTTTTGTACTGTTTATAGAAACAGAGTCTTTTTGCTCCACACTTTCTTTGCGTAGAAGCTTTGCGTTCGAGGATTTTTCGTTTTCGCGTTCGTTTTTATCGGTTTTTATCTTCAATTTCTCTGGCACTGTTGCTTCAACATTTTCTTCTTTCGAGTAGAGAGATGCCTTCCGTGCTCTGGCTCGGATCTCCTTGATACGCTGCTGTTTGGCCTCTTCAGGGGTCAGCTTAATCACCTCCACTGGTTCTTCCGTTGTCGTTCCATTAGTTTTGGTGGCCTCTTCAAGATTACCATTTTGGCGTTGCTTCGATAGTTCATCACTTCGATCTTGAACCGAAGGTTTTTTTGCGGACAAATCGAATTCAGTCTCAGCAGCTTCACCCACTTCGGCTATACTAACCTCTTGTTCTTCTACCACAATACGGACGGTTCGAACCTGGGCGTATCCATCGTCTAGCTGTACGTCATGTTGAACTTCACTTCTGGAAACGTCACGTGAGTACTGACTACCGATTACCTCATCGTCGGACGCAGCCGAGTGAATCGAGACATTACGCGTAATTGCTCGACGGATCGAGGCACTGTTTTGTTGTTGATCGTTGCCATATTCAGAGTCGATCTCATCAACTATTCTGCCGGTGTCTTCATGGATTTGATAGCTAACACTTTGTTCGTGTGAGTCTAACTTAAAACTACCGACCTCTTCGATTTGAAGTGTAGTGGCGTGCGGACGATTCGGTAGTATTATATTGGCGGTAACTGGCTCCTCCATCATGTTGTCCTCTTCGAAGATGACGGTTGTGGCACGAAGCTGATGAATGGTGTGAGACTCATCTGGACCTATGTGTATATGTGTGAATGTTTGAGTGTGGGTGCAAGCGCATGAGTATGATTATAATTGATATTTTTTGTTTTGGAGTATGTTTGTGTCAAATTTAAGAAACTTTTGATATTTTCACAAAAGAGGGGTTTACAATGAAGTGGGTGATTTTTATAAATAAAGGGTGATTTTTTAAGAGCTTGATAACTTTTTTTTTAAAAAAACGCATAAAATTTGTAAAATCTCATC
>JANSTU010007742.1:0-16560 GCA_027564075.1 Bolitophila hybrida
ATATATTATACAAGTCTGTGTGTGTGTATAAAAATGTTTAGCAATTGCGTTGCAAGCAAAGACAACAAACAACAACAAGTCCCGTAAACGCGAGCGTGCGCGCGTACCACTCACATTCGTCTAACCTTGACCTCAACGACATCGTCTAAAACAAGTCTTATGCGTATGTGTATATATGCATTTATGTATATATACAAATTTATACATATATTTTACTATATATATGTGGTATACAGTGTAATATTATGTGTTGTCGTGTACTATGTAATTGCACAGTGTAGATATCTTGGAATCGCATCACTGCCCAGGTATTTGTTGGGCTTGTGCGTGAGTGTGCGTCTATATGTGCATGAGCTTTTGCTATGCGAATACAAACTGGTTACGTTCATAATGAAAAATTAACTATTAAACTTGTTGTTGTAATATGATTTACATGATAGACTAATTTTAAGTGGCTAATTTATATTTATTATATGTGTTTAAATTAAATTTTATGTTTTAATTATAAATTTAAATAATTTCCGAATTTTTTGTTTTTTGTTGTTTTTTAGATAAGATAACAACAAAGAAAATATCAAACTGGGCTTAAAATTACTGAAGTCCAAAGTATGTGTTTTAATTTTCTTTTATTTCGGTTATTTATAGATTAAGACCATACCATTCATTTTCCATCGAATTTCATTCAAGTATACATTTTGAGATTGGTTTTCTATTCTTTTCAAATTGCGATGGCTTATGTCCATTTTTACATAATTATTTCAAACATTAAACTGCTCTAGCTCAAAACTATTTTTTTTTCATGTGGCCACAGATAAAAAGTATCTATTGGCGGTCGCGGTCGATCCAAAACACCCCCAAAATCTAGGTGGGTATGAAGTATAATAATGGGGTTGTTACAGTTTAAAGTGAGAAAAGCTGGTAAATCACACAAAGTGAGCGAGTAATATCCGCAATAGCCAAGGATTGTTTCCCTACAGCTGAATTCAAAAAGGAAAAAAAGGTGTCGGCTATATTCTTATCCGCCACTCCCAAGAATTGTTTTAGTCATTCAGTGAATTTCAAAAACGTGTCGTTCGTTAATTAATTTTAGATTTCTGGATTTTAGATAAAAAAATGTCATTCCATAAAACATATTGCCGCTACCATTACTTTTTGTGATGATCCCTCAACAAAACTAATTAATAAAAAGAATGTTTGAATGGGCTCAAATCACAATTAAAACCCAAGTTCTTATATACAATTTGGATTTATTTTGAGAATTTAAATCTTTTTATACCTATTTATAGAATTTATTGTTAAAATTACTGTTAAATTACTAAAATTACTAATTAATTATTAATTATTTATTGTTAAAATTACCCATAATTACGAAAAAACCAAAATGTCGATTTTTACTAATAAAGAAAACAAAGTAGATAAATAGATTTTTTTTGAAGTCAAGAATACAAATTTCGTGGCACGCAGGCCATAATATTGGCCCATTGTGCAACTTCATTTTTATTCCGTGATCTTCTTCCGAGAATCAGTTTGTGCTCTGAACGAAGGCTGTGCTCTTGAGAATTAATTCTTTGATGACATTGATTGTAGTTACTGGCGTGCCTAGGTGCACAGTTCTTTTCCTCTTGAGCATTGGGAACTGACAGAGAAAGTGTTTCAGTGTTTAGTTGTCCATGTTACAACCTCGAATCTATAGCTCGGATTTACCAATTTTTTTAACTAAATATAGTTCAGTTACTCCCCTTTCAGTGTATGAAGTTCATTCATGTGTGTCTGTATAGTAGTTCTCCTGTAAGAACGGGATATTCCCAAAGCAGGTTCCGCTCCGATTAAAGGAGTTTCGGACTTGAAAAGATTCCAGCACCTGATTGGCTATCCTTTCTGGAGCCATCGGTGAAGATAGCAGATCCACCTCCTGTGAAGTGGCTCTCATTCTGCCATTCATCCCTTTTGGGTATGATACCCTTGAAGGATTTTTGAAAAGAGTATAGCGATTAAGGATTAGTGCATGACCGGTTATTCTACCAGTACTGATCCATTAATTATTGTCTAACATGCGTAATGCAGTTAGAGTAGCTTCGCTTTTTATAAACAAAAGAAGGGGCGTAAGATTTAGAAAAGTATCTAGCGCGGCTGTAGGTGCTGTGCGCATGGTCGAATCATAACTGTACATATAGATCCAGTAGATTACTTTAGGAGACAGACCCCATGTCTCAATACGATTATTGAAAAGAAGTTTCCTGTCCACGATAACACCTAAATATTTTTTGGAATAAAGACGACTCTAGCAAGTTGCCACATTTTAGAAATGGGCATCTTTATCTATTGATAATTTAATTTTGTGATTCTAGAGGGTGCTGAGAGCGTCTGTACTTCTCCACTAAAGGTTTTCCAAGAGTTTCTTTGAGTTGTTCTTAGCTCTTTTTTATAAAGTCGTTTTGCCTGAAGTATTTCATCATAGAAACGCTCGGGGCGTAACTTACTTTACTTTGTTTTCTAGCCGTCTTAGAGACCGCCTAAGTGAGTGTAATCTATTACTCTACCATGGCGGTTTATATTCAGGGTATGTTTCTCTGATTGGACAGCTTATATTGAAGGATTCCGTAAGAACATTTGAAAACTCACTGGCTAATCTCTCTAGATCATGAACAGTGAGTGGCATGTTCCGAAGAAAATTATGATTATCAACTTTTTCGCGTTAGAGACCCCAGTCACATTTCCTCGGGTTTCTATGATCAGGTAAGTTGATATTGATTTCTGAGTTTAGGTTGAATTCGATGATTCTGTGATCAGACATCAAAATTTCCACCGAAACACGCCAATATCTGATAGAATTGAGGTCAATGTCCTCTTGCCTTACTTTTGTTACGAAAGTAGTTTCGTTCCCTACGTTTATAACCACTAGGTTGGTTCTTGATAAGTATTCTAGAAGTTCATTACCTCTACAATTCGCATCGCTGCTGCCACAGCAGATATTATGTGCATTTGCATCTACTGATACAAGAAGTTGCAAGTTGGACTGCTAACAATAGGTGACCAAGACTACTAGTTCCTCGGACGGTGGTGGCAGTACGGAGTAGTTTGTATGATATACTGATGTTATCTCTATTTCTTGCCTTCCTCCGTTGATGACGTGTGATATTTTTATTGCTGAAACGTCACAACAACTAAGATTAGATAAAAGAATGCGTTAAGATTGTTTTTAGCAACCACGCACGTTCTAACATTTTGGGTGGCAGCGGAAAAAAATGAATAACTGGGGATTTAAAGACCCCTGCTTACTCCATTCCACTGCCACGCCTCTTGGATAAGATCTGTCCACTAGCCATGACAGCTCTGATATTACTCATAGCTACCCGGCAGTGGTGCAGATTTATCTGTATAGTTTTTAAAGAGTGAGGTCTGACATCGGAATTAACCGTCGCCAATAACATGGCCTCATTTCCTTTGTGACAGTTTTAGGCGGCTGTACATTTGCCGTAGATCCTGCCTTTTTCTTCTTATCGTTAGCCACTTTTTTTGCTAATCTAGCGGCATTTGATTGAGGACTCCTCCGATAAAATCTCGGCGGCTTGTTCTGCGTAGTTGTTGACGAACCACTTAAAGCGAAAATGTCAACAACTCGGTGTTGTCGTGTTATGTGTCGTATAATGTATGTTATCGGCAAAAGGAGAGGGTTTGAATAAAAGTATTTTTTTGTTTTTATGTCCATGATAAGTCTCACGAGTGTAGGGGTAGTGAGAGGTCCACTGCGACAGAGACCCTTTTAACGCAGTAAGGCTAGGCTACTATCAGAGGTAGCCAGATATCCGATAGACACACGTTAGAGACTGATTTATTTAAGACTTTCAGCCATGCAGAAGCACACTCTCACGGCACGGTACGTATAACACCTCCGTGTATGTCTTTTGAGTTGGTCAGCGATCCATCCTTATTGTTGGAAACCCGTTGCTGCAACAATTCGGTGGTTCAGGTAGCGGACTGGCCGCAGCCCTTCCCAGAATGAATAGAGGAATCTCTGTTGGTAAACCGATAACTTCCACACAACATTACGGTCTTTGACAGTAGAGGTGATCCATAGAGAAAGTATGTTACACAATTACATCTGTTAAAACCCGAAAATATCATATCTTAACTAATAATAACATATTAATTCTACATTTTTTTCCTCTATACTTTTCTTTAAGTGTTAAGTTTCAGTGTGAGTTTTTTACCCAGAAACTTTCAAAAATATTGAGTAATAGGCACTTTATTTCCAAATGTGATTCGGACAAGTGTATTATTCGGCCAATCGTTGTTTAATAAAACTATATGTAATATAAATTAAAATTTTGGGATGATTAAATTTTGATATTGATATTTTCGTATTTATCGGTATATTTCAGAGTTCAAGGAAATTCACCATGTGTAGCATTACCATAATGTTGAAGTCCGAATTCAAAGAAATTTCATTAGCGCGAATTTTCCTATTTCCGGATTGTCTCTAATTTCATTTTTTTAAGGCCAAGTTAATTTTCTATTTTCCATATGAAAGAATGTATAGTTTGTGGCTTCCTCCTTAATCTCCTTTTTTATTTATAAGTGAAGTTTCTGTCTTCTTCGTATTTTATGTTTTATAAATTTGTAACTCGTCTATCGTTGTATTCATTCAGAAGGAGTCAAATTTAAATAAAAAAACTGTTTCCCAAGAAAAACTCAGCTTGTTTTATATTTCAGACCATGTCTGTCTAAGACATACCGTGAATTGTGTATATTAAGATGCATATTTTTTCAACACACTCTTAAATGTCCTTTCACTATTCACCCAAAAACATACAACAAAATATGGTGAGCTCGTTTTAAAAGGAAACATACGTTCATAAAACATTCGAATGACATTAACTACAGAATGTGCATAGCCATCCCAAAAGTTATACAGTTATACGTTTATGATAAACGCAAATACATGTGTACTATACACAAGTATACACCGAAAATATGCTAGTCGGTGAAGAGAGTTTATGTAATGCGCTCGCTGTTGCAAAATTTCAAAATATGTTGCGCGCACAGCATATTATATTATACAAATGCATAGTTCAAAAACTGTTATGGTCCATAAAGTTTTCATTGCCTGTTCTTTGGTGCGCGAGCCACTCGTTCTGCTATAATGCAGACGGTTGATGTGCGGAATGGGGTTGCGCCGCCTTTCTGTAGTGTTGTGGCCCCTCTGTGAGTGCTCTCGGCATGCGGGAACACGGACCCACGTCACCCGACACTCGACGGAGCCTTGCTGCAGTGGCGTATATATGCTTTATTTGAACGAAATGCAAAATGCAACGTTTCATGTTGAGTTGAGCATTTTACACGCATTCAGTTTAGCATCATCCGAATTGTACAGAGGGTTTGGATGGGTGTTATTTTGAAAAATATAATTATTAAATATAATTACATTGAATTATGTATTTGCGGATGAATAATATTTAGATGTATCAATTATCTTTGAAAAGTTTGTTAAATTAATGATGCCTTGTAATTTGGTAATACCAAAACCAAATTACCCCCAGCACCCTCATAAATTGGAATTCTAAAATTTTACATAAGAACCCATAATGGTACGGCTGTTTGTTTCAAATATTTACCTTTAATAAATGGCCATTCAAATTTTGCCACCGATTCACAAAAGAAAAACAAAATCAATAAACTATAAACAAGTAGATTTTGACTATAAAAGAGAGAGTATTTGTAATATATACGAATTTCGGTTACCCTGTATATGCTTATGGCTTAGTTACTTCACCGGAGTTATTTTCATTGTGAATAAAATACACACACAGACCAGACCGCACATTAAATATGCGAAAATTTGCCTTGTGCAAATTTACTCGGCAATATTAAAGCTTTGACTTTCACGAGGTACATACGATAGCAAACACCACAAAGTTTCCCATGCCATTTTGAAAGCTCCCCGTGAAAAAGCGTTAAGAATGCCCTTTTCATACAAGAAGATTAGAAAATGTCTATTGTAGTACAGCATTTCTTCGGGTAGATGAAATGCCAACCTGAAATTCCGGCTACGATAGTTTTACAGCTAATATTTTATAAAGTGAATTCCAGCAGCATGCTCTGGCACTCCCTCGAGCGTAACGCTATAACGACAAGCTCGTGGTTTTAGCGAAAAATCCGGCTCTGCTTGTAAAGGCATTGTGCACAGATTATGTGTGTGTGTGAGTGTGTGTTTTGTCTGCATAATATGTGTGTTCGTTTGAATGTGTGTGTGTGTATTACTACGGGTTATTATAGGAGGTGTTATATTTAAGAAATACACCCATGGAGAAGAGTACATGCATAAGTGATTATGTTTTATGATACAGCCCGTTTATGTTGAGGTGTGTGTACCAACGATGAGTGTGTGTATGTGTGTGTAGACGAGAAAGGGGGAGGTACAAAATGCCTGTATAATGTATATGTGTAAGTGAAGTGTACGATCGTGCAGGAATTTTCAAGTGGTTCGTTGGAGTGTGAAATTCTACGGAATAGCCCGGGACGTCGATGTATATATATAATATATACCATACGTTAATCTATAACTAAGTTAATATTTTTTCGAGGGTATTAGAATCTGAAATTCGATTAAATTGAGAGTAGCTTTAAAGTTTCAAGAAAAACAACCAAAATCTCTTTGCAGAATCTGGAACACGTATCACGACAGAGCATGAGCTTTTTATAGCCTACGAGTATCATTTGAGATTTAATTCGTCACACAGATTAACCGAAATAGCACTCAAACGAAAATTACCATGTTAAAGAGAAAAATGTCTATGCAATGTAGAGTATTATGCTGGTATATGATAATATATGAATACACCCTTGGCCAAGCAAATCACCTTACAAGTAAGAGCCCCACGCTCAGGCGGGTGGCTTCTGCTTAATTTACATACATTCATTTGGACTTGTATATAGAGTATATGATATGTTATTTATACATAAAATTACACGAGGCGCGCACATAAAAATTCTTAATTACATGCTTCATGGGTGGCATTCTATCTTCTCGGGGGTGTATGCGAGTGCTGTATTAAGTGTATGTTTTTGTGTATAATGTATACATATATATATGTAAGTGTTTATGCTTATTATGTTACGAGAAAGACACGGCAAACACTGTTCCCGCCTTGGGGTGTCTCAACAAAGGTCAAACAGCAATAGCTCAGCTCATCGCGTCATGTATGCGCAATTATGCAGTTTATTATGTTTCTTTCGGGGAGTAGATATATGTATAAGAAGGTTGCTCGTTTTAGGAAGGCTATATAAATAAAGAACAATTGATTTCTACTTTTCAGAGACTATTAGAAAAAGTATATTCTTTTAAAATACGAATTGTAATAGATTGTATTTTTTATGTGTATTTATAAACAAGTATTGTAGGATTTTTGGTTTTTAAAACATTGTATTGTTGTGTTTTATCGGATTTTAGAAACACGGATAATTTTTAATTAAATTTTTCTTCAGATCACATGAACCGATCTATCGAAACTCAATACAACGACATTTTAAACATTATTCAAGACGAGTAGGAGTTGACTGTCAAAGTCAAAACGATTTGTGTCGGTAATAATGTTAATCGACTGATCGTATCCAGTGCATATCGCTATGATGTGGAAAATATATTGGCTGACATTACAGCCTGGTTGTAATCTTATAATTATTTGCTTTGACCATATAAAACTCTAATCACTTAGCCAACATTCTGATGATATTGCTGTTTAATACCTTTGCCCAATCATATGTCCTTCGCACTTCTTCTAAAACTGGCTCCTCCTTATTTGATCCGTTTTTTACCAGCTGACTTTGTAACATAACTTAAACTCATCTTGACACTTGCCATAATTGTTTAATCCCTTCACTAGCAGAATCTAAACGTTTTAGACGCAATCTTTAGCTTTCTACACAGTAAAACCCAACCTTACCATAGAAAAATATGTATTAAAAAAATGAACTTCTCTGATGATACGATTAAACTGTTAAATAGCTTTTTACCAAATAGAAAACAGTTCGGTCAAATAGACTCATATAAACAGTACAATCCTGCCAAAGGCTCAAAGCTCGTAGCACCACTATTCGTAATTTTCATTTGTGATTTTTTCAGGATTTGGTGTTTTTTGTTGATGTTTATGGTAATGCCCAATTGTATGCAAACGGCATTGCTATTATATAGTCCTGCAAATATCCAAGTGAACTCAAAATATAAATGCAGTATGTCCTGAAGATCTGAATTTAAATCTACTTAAACAATAATTTTCTTATAATAATTGGAATAACCAAAATTACATAATTTTTAAAAATGAATATATTTGAGATGATTTTAAGGTTTAAAATACAATAATTTCATACTTGGGCGAACATTTTATTTTATAATAACACTAGCTTCCGGGAGCATGTACACATTTGTGTGCATCCGGTCTGAAATGGTGTCAAAGTTACCTAATAATCAGAAATGTAATAAAAAAAGTTTTTATTTAAAAACTGAAAGCTTTATTGCTGATTTATTGAGGTTTTATTGCAAGTACATAAAGATATTAAAAATTAAAATTATGAGTGACGTGCGGTTTGTATGGTAAAGTGGCCATGTCCATAGAACGTGGTCGACCGTTTCGTACATATTGCAGTTTGAGCAAAGGGGATCTTATGTTATGTTCATCCTATTAGGTGGTCGTGTTTGGTAGGCGCACATTCTGCTGATTGCGGTCAGTAATGGGCGTTGGAGTCGATTTGTGATTTTCTGATACCATGGACGACCTATTATTCAGGGTCAAAAAAACGACAGTATCAGTATCAGTACCGAAGGTTCATCTCTGTTGCCATTTAGGGTGTGTTTCGTGTCTAATCTCTGCGATTGAACTTGGCCATTCTGGCTTGAAGTTTGTTAAGCTTTCTTCTAGTGCTGCTGATTTAACAATGACGTCTTCCTTCTCGTTGCTGTCTATTCCGCATTGCGAAGGGATCCACCATATTTGAATTAGAATTTCCATGGAATGCAGCTTGTAAAGTAGATTTCGGCAGATTGTGAGCAGGATATTTGGGTTTTCTAGCACTATTACAGAAGACATACTGTCAGTTGCGATGACGAATTTTCTTTGTTCGCTTTGCTCTTCGATGTGTGTGCAGGCTTTTAGTATAGCGTAGAGCTCAGCAACAAAAACGGATGCAGGCTGTTGAAACTTGAAACCCGCAGATACATCAGTGAGAAGGTAGGCTGCGCCCATGTTTTCATCGATCAGTGATCCATCTGTAAAAATGAAATTTGTATTAATCATGCTCTAAGCATTTTTTCGCTGAACAGTCTGCGGGCAGCTACAGAACTCAGGTTCAAAGCTTTTAGGTTGTCTCGGATTTCCCAAGATATATCTGGCTTATTTATGAGACCTTCATATTCATATTCGTTGCATGGGAAATTTTGAATATGTATCGATGTCGAGAATCCGGTTAGCCAGTCGAGTCATGATGTGTGTGGGTTTTATTTCCTGAAGTCTACGTAGCTTTGGAAGGAATGGGGTGGGAGTTCCGTTGAGAGCTTTTGTTAGGTACATTGTAGTACTTTGCACCATTCGAAGGTCGAAAAGGATGACTCCGGAAAGAACCTCAAATGTAGAGGTGTGCGTTGTCCGAAGGGAGCGCCATTGGATACGCAGTAGTTTTTGAAACCTAGACTTCGAGAGTCGAATAAATGCCTTACGACTGCCTTGTAGACCAGGAGCAGAGTGTGGACCGCATACAATTTATTGTTCTTGTGCATCTTCTGGTGGTATCATCTACGTGGGTGTTGAAGAAACATTTTGAGTCAAAAGTGACGCCAAGGTATTTGAAGCAGTCGGATTGGCGGATTTGAGAACCGATATATGATATTTTTTTTTTTTTTGGGTGAAGAGCACAAATTCCGATTTCGTGTCTGAAATGCTATGCCCGATGCTGTCGTATCATTTGTCGTCTGCACATTGTATGAGCTCGACATTTCTCACGTGATTGTCGATGTCTTGTGTGTAGATGTTGAACAGGAGAGAGGATAGTACTGTCCCTTGAGCAAGGCCTCGATATCCGTGGCGAATGTGTTTTGTGGAGTAGGCGTTTTTAAAATAGGTTTTGATGGGATGAGTTATGCTCTATTCTATTAAACCTAACGTCATTTATATAGGTCGTACTTCTACTCGAATTTTGAACATGTTTTTAAGTCTTAGCCGTCACTTTGTAAGGATTGTCGTCCGCGTTTTCGGGTTTTCTGTGACCTCCGAAGACATCTTCCCAAATTTTGTTTGAACTCCAAAAGCAGCATAACATCTTTGGGATTAATTTCATTATTCTTCCTTTCTTCACGATATAGAATCCAAATAGCGCTGCTTGAAATATAATGCGTATGGTCCATTTCTTTGATTTTATAATAAGAAATAAGTTGGTGATAACTTCAGCTCATCGGCAGCTAAGCTTATTTCCAATTTCCTTGTTGCGAGTTACCGTGGAATGACCCTATTATTGAATGAAATGAAATGTTTGTACATCATTTTGTTTTATTTAAATAATACTATTCGCCGATGATGTCCAACTCTATAAATCCTCTGTCATCAAAGATTTGTTCTGTACTTTTTCTATCATAGGGGCTTGTTGCAATGGATCAACTTAACTCTTCAAAGTCAAAAATTTTGGAGCTCAAAATATTTGTATTCCGAAAGCGTAAAGTCGAGATACCTTGGGCAATAAGCATAATATTATATATAAATTGAACTTTCATTAAAAAAACTAATTGACTAAATGTTATAATTATTTCCATTCTTGCAATTTATTAGTTTAATTTTTAGTAATATTTTTCAATTAATTTTCTTTGAGTTCTAAGTACCTGTATATTTTAAATTTGTGTTTTATTTTATAATTCATTGTATGTATCTAAATTGTTTGTAATCCATTAAGCTCCTCCTGTACTGAATTGTCATTGGCTGAAAGTCGTAGTGATAACCAATAAAACAACAAACTTTTCACATAATTCGTATTCATTAATTCATTATTCATTCTGGTAAATATGTATGGAACAAAAATCAAGTGATTGGCAATTTCTCGAAAACAAAAATTCCAATGTTCGGGGAGGTTCGCCGGTTGCTATTCACTATACTGACTATCGATTTGACTATGAAGTTTTGTCAATTGTTACATACCGACGCAAAAATCCCTTTTATCTCGCCGAACAAAAACAACTCTCAGAATCATCAACACGATTTTGATTTTTGTCCACTTTGAGAAAAACGGGCACCCATTTCGAAAACAGCTTTCTCATGTATAAATGTTCATGCAAAATGAACTTTTGATATATTTAAGGTGTCACCTTTCTCCTGCAATTTCATTTTACGGTTTGCCAAAACGATTTTGTGGACTTTTTATGTATTCCGGTGTCACTACATCTTTTGGGCGATCAGAGCGTTCGGCATCATCAGTGCTTGTACAACCGCGTTTAATGTCAGCAAAACACTTATCTATTTTTCTCGAATAACGTTGTTTTTTGCGAGTTTTTTGTTTCGCGATTTTCCATCAAAAAGCGAAAATCTTTTGAATCTATTGCTATCAAAATCACAAAAGCATCAATAAAACTGTAACTGTAACTTGTGAACTAATTATCGGATTTTCATGTAGGTATAGTTTGAAGGTTGTTACTATGTTGTATCAATGTACGTACTTTTATCCGTTTTATAAGACATTTGTATTTTGTGCAGCAATAAATAAATAAACAAAATATTGAAAAATAATAAAATACTTATTTATTGACAATAATTTCCATTTTTTTCAGAATCTTAAAAATCAAATTATGACGACAAACGTGTGGGTGGAACAGGTAAGCAAACCTTTTAAAGATATACTCTAAAATGTGTAAACGTAAATGATACTAATATTAAGGTCAAAATTGGCATATCAGTCAATTTGTATAATAGTCACTGCCGAGTATTTCCGACATGGCATGGCAATATTCTCTATGCTAATCGACATAATGCGACTGGCAACATTAAATGAAACCCTTCTAAACCCCCCAACCACCGTTACACCGGTGCGGTGGTGAAACAGCCTTCTCACGGAGTGGCTGTCAGTTTAATTGGCTCCCATTATGTACACATATCCACTTGCAGGATCAAATTTAACTAATCAAATGTAAATCCACGTAATTCGCGCAACGTATACCTACTGTTAAAATGCTTCCTATAATATTGTATATCATCGTATATGCATAATAATTATATTTATTTAATATGAACCGCAGACTTACGTGGCATATAATTATGTAATATGCTGCGGCAGATCGACTCGTAAATTTAAGTATATTATTTTAGTATTATATTATATATATATAGTTGCATAATATAAGTGCATCGAATCGTGTGAGTCATTCAAGCTATCGCATTCGACGAGATGCAATACGCGAGGTGCAGTTAAAGTTCAAAAGGTCTTTGCAAAAAAAACCTTAAACCCATTTCATTGGAATCTGGTATATCTGCGCCGTTATGTGGCACGCGTGAGCTTTTATCGTGCTTATATGTACATTATATATGTATATCTATGTATTATATACTTACAACGTACTGTTATATATATGTTATGTATACCAGATCAAATATGCACATACGAACGCGCACCCATAGAGCCAGAGCCCCAGCCCGCTCTGGCAGATACTTTCACAGAATCGTCGAGATTCCTGGGCAATTTTTGGGTGTGGCCTTCATGTACCAAAAAGGGGCAAAAAGAAATAAATCAACAGCACTGAGCCAGCTAAAAAAAGAAAACCACAGAGTTAAGAGCTTTTCGTAGATATACACTTTTGCACACATACACAAAGTGTATATTATACTTGGCGTCCTCTCGGCCATAAGACATCCATAATATGTTCCTTTACAATATATAATATACATAATATATTGTTATAGTATGTACGTGTATATATATATATATATATATATTTATGTGTGTGTTTGTGTGTCGGACGATAATACGGAAGAAAAGCGATGTCAGTCGAAATGTACGTAATTAAGTGTTGGATATTTTGCGAGAAACGATAGGATAACGGGACTACATGCGCGTACCGCATAATTTATATCATCAATAAGACGGCCGAATTAAGTGGAATCAAGTTGGTTTAAGTGTTTTGATTGGAAATGGAATAATTACGCTTGTGTTTTCATATGGTTCACATTTCTCTGGTAATTTTCATTGTGTTCGCATCTGTGTTCGTTCGTGCGTGCTGTTTGAGTCAATATACAGAGGAAAAGCTTAAGGATTTTGATGGGCAACGCTGAAACGTTAAGCACCGATTGAAGGTCGAACTTTCTCTTATTTATGAGTGTATCAAGCATACAGTTGATCAAGAGTAATTTCGGAAATATGTATAACAAATAGCTGTGAGCGCTCGGCTTATCATTAGTTGTCATGGAAAATTAGGAATGTTCGGGGAAATGGGAATTATTAGGGGAACCCTGCTCAATATGATCATAATTTATTATACCATGCATGTGGTGTGTATGTGTTTCTAATTGTTTTTTTTTCTTGTTGTTTAGAATTATTGTTCTATAAATCATCAATAGTTTATTTTCCTTTATAAACTTTTTTAAATATTTTATTAGTCATAAATATAAGCTTACAGAATTCAAAACGTTTTATTTTATATTAGGGATCAAAAATGTATGTATAAATTTGCATAAATCTTACAAAACCGTAGAAAATAAAAAGAAAAAAAAAATAATTAAAAATTTATTTTGTTTGGTCTTTTTATGATTTATAACCTAAATAAAAATAGTTTTTTCGAAATTATCATGAATTCACACGCTACTACTAGAAGGTCTGTATTGATCTTACAAATAGTTTGATATCTTTAATTCCTTCTGCAAACATGAAAATGTCTTTATACATTCCAAGCAGACCCTATATATATATATTATTATGGTTAAAAAATTCCAAGAAAAAAATATGAAAATACAAACTTTTTGATAAAAATCGATTTTACTCTTTATAGTTCGAGGGAGATACACTTCATCCAACGATCCTCCAACATTTCGATACCCTTTATATAGTAATCGGCAATTTCGAACTCGATCTCTTCATTTGAATAAAATCTTTTTCCCTGGAGCTATATTTTCAAGTATGGAAACAGATTATAGTCGGTGGGAGCCAAGTCTGGAGAATACGGTAGATGGGGCTTTCAGCGATGAGTGAGCCAGTGTAGTTGTGTAACAGCACTTTTTTCTTTGCGGCCGTTTTTTCTTCATTTCATTGTTCAACCAGTCTAAAAATGTACGTAAGAGTCGCCCGTGACTGTTCTGCCTTTATCAAGATAGTAGATGAGGGTTATGACTTCCCAGTCGACGTATGTGTTTTCGGGCGCTTGAAAAGACTTTCACCCGGTTTTAATCATGTTTCCGACTGTTCATTGGACTCCAGTGTGTAGTGGTGGATCAATGTTTTATCCATTGTTACGAATCGACGAAAAAACTCTTTCATATTACACCGAAACAGCTCCAAATCGTTGTTTAAGATCAATTATCAGCAAACGCGGCACCCATCGCGCACACATTTTTCATTTCCAAATGCTTATGCAAAATATAAAAAATACTGCCGATCGACAACTTCATTATGTCTGCTAGCTCTATCACTTTCACTTTGCAATTTTTCAAAAGGATCAGATAGACTTTCTTGATGTTTTCTGGAGTGGTAGCCTCATTTGACCAGCTCGAACGTTGTGCATCACCCATTTTAAATTCAGAAAACCTTCTGTAAACAGTTGTTTTAGACGGAGCAGATGTGCTGTAATGTTTTTGGAGCCATTCCAATGTTTGCTTCTCGTTTTTTCAAATCACAAGGCAATGTTTTAACAAAATGCGAAGTCAATTTTTTCCATTGTAACTCATACTGCGATAACATCTAAAATGTCATGAAATTGACATTTCTCATTAAAAAGTAGGCACTTCTGAAAGTGGTGGCGCCATCGCATCTAAATTCTGGTCTTATGTGGACACTAAGAAAATGACTAAAGGTTTTCATTCAATATTGATGACATATGCGAAATGTTTGGTAATTTTTTTGAAAGTGTTTACATTTCTGAAGACGAAACTGAGTCTCAGGTGGCCCATATCTCGGATCAATCTTTTGGAATCTCTGCAGATGTTGATCAGAGCTCTATGTCCTTTACTCGCAGTGATTACTCTTCAGATAATCTTTAATCAATTAGAAGAAATATTTCAAACTACAGAGGTTTAGCCTACGATAGCTAAACTCTTTGAGGCTTTAGTCTGCGATGTGATGATCAAAATAATAATATAGGTTTAGGCTTATGACTGGTCGATCTACTCCGACAAATTTGGTAGAGTTGATCAACTTTGCTATTGATATGATGGAGTCTGGGTCGCAAGTAGATGTCGTGTACATTCATTTTAGCAAAGCTTTCGATAGACTACGTCAAAGTTATCTTATTGTTTGGATAGTCGTCCCTGGTCGGACTCAATATCCAGCCCTCTTGTATAGTTTAATTTTCTAATTTTTGTTTTCACATATTGTTTATTTATTTACACCACTATATGTATTTTGTAAACAAGTATATTGTAAACATGAAAAACAATGTATGCAGTCTCTATTTGAGAGGTGGATGTCCAACATAGTTGGAATGACTCCATCCTCACTTAGTGATGAGCATTTTTTTTTATAAACATTAATAATAAACGGTCAGTAGGGGTTTTCCCGTTGATATTTAAAAAAAAAAAAAAAAAATTGTAATCATATGTGCAATGGAAAAATGTGCGATTTAAACATACATTTTTATTTTTTTATTTTAAATCTCAACACAACTGGTTTATATATATGATTGTATTATTGCACAAATTCGCTTCGCTCAATTATCTACAAGATACTTTAGATATTTTTGTTTTATTGTTAATAAATTTAAATTACAATTACAATTCGTTACAAGTCGTTTTTTTAAATACAAATCTGATACATAAGTTGAAAGCTCGCTACAGCAATTTTTAGAAGCAATAACATCCCCATAACAAAAGTGAGACATAATTAGAGCTTCAACTAGATAAACTCTAGTATAAATGGAAGTGACGTTTTGAAAAGACCATAAGCTTCTGAGTACAGAAAATACTTTAGCTGAGATGCGTTTGCAATTATATATCCAATTGAATCTTGAGTTCATGACAATACCCATATTGAGTATTGTAATTACTGAATTTAATTTCAGAAACATTTAACAGCACGGGTCTGATATCATAATTATTCCTTTTCCATTTGATTAACATAGCCTGAGTTTAACCTACGTTTAAGTTTAATCCATTGTCTTATAATATTTTATTTATAATTTCCGATAGATTATAGGTATGTCATCGGCATAAAGGTGACACGAAGAATGGAGCAGCTTATTAGGAAAGTCATGAATACACATTGAGAACAAAATTGCCCATAAGAAGTTCTGTGCCTTTTAACTTTTTTGCTCACTCAAAACACGAGCTGGTACGTTTATGTGAACAAGTGACAGCAAATTAGGGGCGTCTAAGCGGCACGACAGCAAGTCGA
>JANSTU010007753.1:0-16559 GCA_027564075.1 Bolitophila hybrida
TACATAATTTTTTTAACCACTCTAGCAGAGCCATTTTGTGCTAGAATATTAAAATGTACTTGAAATTCATAAATATACAAAAGCATAGATATAGAGAAATTTAAAGGGAAACGGTAAATCGCGTGCTATGGACATGCCCGGTGAGGAGCCAAGACAGGACCCTAATGTTTGGGTATCTAACTACAGACGGATACTCCCATCCATTCTCCATCAGAGACATACTGGGCTAAAATTTATTTCCGTAAATCCTAAAATTGTATATATATATTTTATGTGAATGTACACTATTCGGTTAACACAACGAGAAGATGGCGTTCCAAGATTACGAGGAATTTGTCGTACCAGGGTTGCATATTTATTCTTGTGAAACTGGAGAAGCATAGGCGACCAAACTCTCCTTTCTAACATTTTCTTGAGTTCAAGAAGAACGATACTAAATATCAGTAACAGATTGCTTGATTCAAGCACTAATGTGAACTAGCACTAGAACTACGCGTCAGGGCAAATTAAGACTCTCAACTATCGGGGATGTTTTGTGAGTGTTAGAGCACATTAGCTCCAGTAGGAGTAGCACAGCAAAAACAGCACATTAGCATGACCTGACCAGTCGTGGGAACCCGTAATGGTCAATGAATCCGGCATCGCAATGATTTAAGAAACGCGATACTGAATTTGAGAAACACGATACTTGAATCAAGCGTATCGTGGCTTGATTCAAAAAATGTCGTGTTACTGATAATCAGTAAATGCGTGTATTCAATTCATTGGTCTTTTTACTAAATTTAATTTGTTTTGAGCCTCATTTGCTTGATTTTTCGGTTCCGTGTTGATTTAGCTAAACCATTCAGGTTGGGTGCCAATTATAGTACCTGTTTCTGTGGCCTTTTTTGCTAGCTCGTCTGCCTTTTCGTTGCCAGTGATGCCACAGTAGGCTGTGACCCAAATAAGTTCTAGGTGGATACCTTTGTCATGTAGGTGTCGTAGACTGGTTCGGCTGTCCATGATTAGCTGAGATCTGGCTGAGATTTGCGGATTTTCTAGTGCCGTTATTGATGCCATGCTGTCGAATTGTTGCATTGAAAATAAGCAGAAGACAAGAAGGGTGGCATCCCATTAACTTCTGCTAATGGATCTGATGAAGTTAATTTTTTTACTGCATTTTTTAGATACTTCATCTACAGAAAATTTCCAGATAGCATAAGGAACCAATATAACATATAGGTACATTTAATTTGGAAAGAGGTATAAGAAATTATGATCGTCGTACCATTCCGCTATTCTCAGGGGTTGTTTCTAATAAATTGGTACTCAAAGGTTTTTTTCTGAAGAATGTAGAAACCATCTAGGCATCATCAGCCACACTGAAGGCAGTGCCAGTCGTTTGAATCCATTTGAAGTCGCAAAAGATTATAGATGCAGAAGGGAAGTACTTTGAATAAGAAATAAAGTGTTTTGAAAGATATTGAATTGTTTGGGTTTCATAATGAAAGTCGGGGTGAATTGTGTATAGATTATAGTTAGTGAAATGTGCAACTCAGCGTGTTAGGCTTTGATCCACATCCACACAAATAAATTGAAATAAAAATACATAATACATTTTATTCTTTAAATTAACACTTTATATGAGCAAATTAATTGTCTCCTTTAATGCCATCCCTTTGCTTTTATAATAAGGTGTCAAAAAAGTTTAGCGGTATTTTTATTCAATTTTCAATTTTTCATAAAATTGGTTACAATCGTCCGATTTAAGTAAAATATGCGCCGTTTTGTTCGATTAATAGTTCCCAACGAGATGCCAACTTCATAATGCCCTTTCTATAAAGAAGCTCGCTGGCAAAATACTCGGAGAGCCAATCTTTGCAGGGCTCTTTTGTGGCCAACTTCCGACTACCATGCTCGTTCGCCATGGACAGAAACAGGTTGTAATCACTTGGTGCGAGGTTGTTCGTAGTACAGGTCTAAATTGAGCGTTTGGACATAGAGGAGCAGCTCATAGTGGATGATTCCCTGCCAATCCCACCAAACACACAGCAGAACCTTCCTGGACCTTAATCCGGGCGTGGCCACCGTCTGGGGTCGTAAGTGACCCACTTTACATCGCCAGTCACCATCCGCTTCAGAAACGGGTCGATTTTGTTGCGATTCAGCTGCGATTCGCATGCTTCGATACGGTCAAAAATGTTTTTCTGCGTCAATTCGTGTGGCACCCAAACATCGAGCTTCTTTGTGAATCCAAGCTTCTTCGAATGGTTTACAACGGTTTGATGACTCATGCCCAGCTCTTGGCCGATGCTACGGCTGCTCCAATGCCGGCCTCTCCGGTCTTCCGGAGAGTGGCGCATCTTCGACCACCTCGAACGAAAACGTTGAAACCATCGTTGTGCGGTGCATATGGACACTGTATCGGGTCCATAAACTGCACAAATTTTATTGGCGGCTTGAGATGCATTTTTGCCTCTGTCGTAGTAGTACTGTAAAATATGTTGGATATTCTCTTTATTTTGCTCCATGTTTGTGATTCTAGTACTCACGAACGACTGAACCAAAGCGCGTGTGTTAGCGCGTTAAGACCATTCCAACAAGCTATAGCATGACCCGATGCGATGAATACAACTAGAACTACCGAAAATACCGCAAGACTTTTTTGACACTCTTATATTAAAACTGTTTAGAAGAAATACAAGCTCTTTGTTAAAATGCGCTCGTACCTAATAAAAAAGCTTCTTTTTTGAATTCAAAGTATTCCAAATTTCAAATGTTGAAGCGCGTTTACATATTAACTCGAATGCGTTTATATTTTTTTCATATCCAATATTAAATTATAATCATCATAATTATTATATTTATTTTTTATATATAAATTATATTTTTTTAAGGCTACGAATTTAGCGCACACCTTATGGCCAACAGCTTTTGATTTACTCTTAGAGAAAACAACCCTTTGGAATGGCAGATAGAGGGTCATGGAATAGTACCCTAAGGTCAAAACCATTTGAATCATGCTTAGCCGGATTCGTTCAAAGAACAATTAAAAAATTCGTTGTGAAGATTTCACTTTGGAATTAAATTCGTCATTTAGATTTTTTTTAAATGGTTCATTTTGCTGGACAGTTATTTATGTTTATTTTATTATTATATGTTAGATTATATTATTTTTCATAGTTTTTATTAATTTATGTTATTTTATGTTAAGTATGAATATATTAAATATATAAAATATGTGTTGTTTTATATCAAAATGTTGAACCAAAATAACTTATTTTATTTTTTTAATAAGGCTCTTAATTTAGTGGGTACTAGCAAAATTCTAAAAAATAAAAAATGCGTGATTTTTTATATAATTATGAATGCATTTTTATTCAATGAAAATGAAAACCAAAAAAACATGTATGTATTTTAAAAAAGTTAAGTCCAAAAAAACTACTCGGTAATACTATCAAAGAAAATAATTCAGTTCGTTAGCACCGATCATAATTTTATAAAAGATCAAGATACTGTAAGCTCTTTGGCCCGTAAAGCTGGATTGGGACGACAATTATTTGGTTCAACAGGTTATGGGTCCAGAAACCTTTAACGCTGCACCTTGTGGATTGTATTTTTGTTCAACTAATTTGAGATGGCTGCGGGATTCAGTCCTTGAATTCCGAAACTGAAAGGCAGAGAAGATTTCGAAATTTCGGAAATTTTCGGTCGAGGCTTATCTCTACGTTGATGGCCTTCGGAGTGTTTTGTGTGGTGGAGAAAAGGAGCAGGATGTTCTAAAATTTGCTGAAATGGATCGGAAAGCTATGTCAAAGTTTGCTGACTGATATGATTAATTACGTTTGCATAAAAAGTGAGAAAACAACTGCTGATATGTGGAAGAAGAAGAAACTCTTAAACGTTGATATCCACGCGTCTTGAAAATTGTATCTATATATGAGTTTTTGAATAACATAATAATAATAATTATATATTAGTAAAACAAAAAAACAAACAAACAAAAACCCTTTTTTTTTGCTTGGTACTCACATGTTATTAATGGCAACCAAATATTTATATTTTTTTGGCATAACATATACCTTTCTGTAATAAAGCGTTAATAATTTCGCTTTATTACAGAAAGGTACTAAAACCACATATATAAATTATTTTTAATTTAAACTGAACTTCCGAATTAGTATTCTGGAATTTGTCATCTCTGTTGGTCATCTTCCTTTCTAGACAATTTGCTGCAAGAAGAAGCGATGGCTTTTCGGTCGGAATCGAAATATAGACATTTAATTAATTATTCGGCCCGGACAATTAATCCCAGCAAAATTCGTCCCGCACAATTCGTCCCCAGCACAATTCGTACCTAGATTTACCTTCGAGGATAAAGCACTACTATTCCACGACCCTCTATCCGTGATTCAAAAGGTGTTGGCCATATGGATAAAATTGTGCGGGATGAATTGAGCGGGACTAATTGTGCGGGGCGAATCCTAGCACCCAATTTCACCTTATATGTAAATTATGTTATATCTTATTCTTAAAACCTTTAGGCACCTTTTAATACTAGAGTGTGTTTTCCTTTAAGAATGGTCCGATTTTATTCGTATTTTTTAAGTATAGAAATTTGAAATATCTTTCATTTGATAGCAGACAAGCTTTTAGCACTCGCCCTTCCACTCATAAAAATGATCGTTTTTTTTATAAAACGTTGACGCCCTTCAAAATATGTAGTATGTAAGTTAAATTGGTATTACCTTTTCCTTTTCCTATTTATTTATTTTATTTCTCAAATTTAATTACTCTATTAAAATAATGTTTAAACATCTTCTCCGGACTTCAGAAGTAGAAACTAAATTAATTATACTGAGACAAATAAAATATTTTAAAGTTATTATTGTATATTACAAAAAATATAAGAAAGATACATGCATACTTAATACTTCAGAAATAATAATAAAATTCGGGAATAAAATTCAATTGAAGAAACTCAGGAAATTGGAGTTTGAAGAAATGAAATATAAATTTAAAAATTGTTCAGTAATATACACACATCATACACAGAGCACACACACTATCCATACACAATGTGTGACTGTGAGCGTTTATATGTAACTGTGTGTATACTCGAATCTACAAAAAATAAACGTCTTTTTCAATAAAATACAATATCCGTCTTACAGAGCTCGCACACACATACACACTAGCACACCGCACACACTCCCGCTTCCTTTCCACTAGAATCGGCCAGCCTGAGTATGCCGGCAAAACTCATATAAAGCTTGTACAAGAAGAACACTTTCTTTTCGTTAGATGCGGAAAAAGGAAAATCATGTATGCCAAGGTATGATAACATAAATTTGTTTTTCCAGAAAATGTGGATGCAATCTTAAAAGTTCACATTCACATCGTGCTTGCTTCCAAACTTATTTATAAGAATGAAAGTATATATGCTGGAATTTGTGCTGGCAGTTAAGTGGATGGGGTGAGCGAGAAACCCGTTATTATGCTTGTGTATGAATATGAATATATATTACTATACATTTGTGTGTCTTGGCATATAAATGTGAGCGTACCTGGTGAAGAGTAAAGACGATGCAATTCATATAACATCTGATGACGGAGCATTTTGAATCATTATTTATATAGCTGTAAATAGAGTTTTCCTAATTCGTTCAGCAGCGGAAAATATAAAGTGTACATACAAAACCACACAAACACGGTGCGAATTATCTTGTATTATTTCAATTGCAGTAAATCAGGAACTCGTGTGCAATTGTCACACATACCTTAAAGCGCAATATAATTCTGGGTTATATGGGAGAAATAATAACCACCCACACGCGCTCGTTGCCTCGAATGCTGGCATTTCGGTTGCCAGGATTAAGCGCGAAATGAGCCTCATTTCATACGCATAATATAAGCTGCCAAATTGTCATGTATTCGGAGCTCTTCGTATATAAATTATACCCACACAGATACACATACACGCACACACACACACACACACACACACAATCACACTGAAATGCTAGGTTTAATAAAACGAAACAATTCCATTCATTATAAAGGATTATTGACGGTTGGTTGGATTAAATAAAATAAATTTAAATAAAAGGATTATGAAGGTACATTTTCCCAAAGCGTTACGTGTCCCCGTTTTCATACAGAGATTATGACGGTGGCTGTTCAAACGTGTTTTGTTAATACATATATAGATATATATATATATAAAATATATATTATGTATAAATGTATTTTATTTAGTAAGCAAGCGTAAATCGCACACAATTGTATTGCAAATAATAGCGTTGATTGTCGTAATTGATTAAATGTTTATTTTAGAAAATACCTGCGAGATTGTACGTATCATTTTTGTTGTTCGGTCGAAAGAAGAGCTCTCTTAAAATGCCATTAAAAACTTTAACACTTCCTCACGAGCATGCAAGTGCACTAGTACGCACGTCATCAAACACACACACACACACACACAGTTGCTGTTCGTTTTAATGAATATTGCATTACATTGTGTGCGCTCCTCCACTGCATCACTGAAGAGAATGAAAAAAAAACAATAATGAAAATAATCATTACATTATAAACCACTCAACATTATGAAAAGAAGAACTTTTCTAATTTGCTATGCAAAACTTTATTAATTAACAATAATACACAATTGTTCGTGCAATTAAAAACTTTTGAAAATAGTTTCAAGAATATAGAAAGCTTTATGCATATAGTACGTTTAAGAGTGAGTGTATGCAAACAGTTTTTATAAAGCTAAATTACAAATGGCTTATTTATAATAAAATATATTTTTATAATGAGTTTTTTTTTAACATATGTGTTTTTAAAGTGGTTGTACGCTTTAACTTAACATTCCACACTCAATTACTGCGTTTAATTTCGAAATAGCTTTTGTTTCCATATAATTACTAATTACTCCACCCAAAAAAGTCCTGTTTGTACAAAGAAAAAAACAACACAAGAGCCTTACTGAAACTAAAAAAACACAGAGCTTGATTTATAATTTTATTTTTAAATCCTTTTTGTGGTGGCAATTCTGTTATACATTTTAAACACCCAGTAATTTAATTTGAAGCGCTACGTTTGCATTGCAAAAAGTTGTGACGAGCTTTGTCGAAAGATTTGTAACGGTTTCACTAAGTTGTGTTTGATTATATATAAAGAAAAATATCATAACTATATATGTATAACATATTCATTTATATATTATATGTATACGAGTAGGTCGGGAGCATAAGGTACGCTTTGTATCATTCTATCTATCTGACATTTAATACTTTCTGAGCTTACTTTCCTAGTAACTGAAGAATATAATACTGAATCCGCATCTTAAATTTAAATGTTTGTATAGACAATATACAAATTGATTTTTTTCTTGGAACTGAACTCGTCGTCGAGTTTGTGTTTTATTTGGCTTAGTCGAATTTCATTTAAATGGTTCTCAGCATATCTACACGTTATGCTGAAATCGTAAATTCATTTTTATATAATGTTTATGTTTTTTACTTTTCAGTTTGACATTTGAATGACGTGTCATTTAAAAATAGATGATAGGAGTTTCACTATATTTTCTCTACTGACATTGTGGCAAATTTTGTTACACGAACCTGTGTGTTTTGTCACATATGACATTTGTGAACAAATGACGCAATTGTTTTTCGAGCAGATGAAATTGAACATAATGTCATTTCTGTATTGTTGGTAAAAGTACTCTGCAGAGCGAATTTTTGTAATTTTTATTTTAATAATAGTAAAAAAATCCATCAAAAAATTTTAATTTTTATTTTTGGACAAAAATGTTTAAATTTGCGGTAGCGGAATAAAACCGATGAATGGGACTAAAACCCAAAAGCATGAAAACTCTGTTGTATTATGTATGAAAACACAAACGAAATAAATTATGTTATACATTTATTTAAACGTTTCCTTATAACAGGTTATCGGAAGCTTATATAATGTTATAAGAAATCGCTAATTGACTTCCAACTAACAGTCTGCATTCCGTGTACATTTACATATGTGTCTTTTTTTTAATTACTTAATGTGAATAGTTAGTGTTGTTTTTCTTTAAGTTCGCGAAATTCATGTTCATGTTTCACATAATCACTAATCGCTGCAAATATCTGAATATTATGTTTAAGATATATTTCATATCCGATTCAGTTTAGACAATTTGACTATTAGTACGCTTGAAAATAGTAATTAAGAAAAGAGCGTCGCTATTGTTCGGTTTATTAAATTTAGATTTGGTTTGTCTACACGTGTCGATTAACTCCCATTTCAGTGAATGAAGTTTATTCATGTGTATCTGAATGTGTACCTGCCCTGGAAAACTCCCATTCGTACAGGAGATCTTCCCAGGGCAGGTTCTGGTCCGATTAGATAATTTTCGGATACCAGGAACGATCTAGTTAAGCGTTTGTCAATAGCTCTTAGTGCTGCTTGACTATCAGAAATGAAACGTTGTTTTTTTTACTCCTAGAAGTATTGCATACCAAGTGGTATGGTCACTACTTGAAAAGATTCCAGGAACTAATTGGCCGTCCATTCAGGTTCCATCGGTGCAGATAATTGAGCCGCTTCTGTAAAGTGACTTCAATCTGTCATTCCTTTAGTTTGGGTATATATTAATCCTGAAGGATTTTTTAAAGAAGTGTAGCGGTTTTATATTGTCAGTATTTAAAAAGAGATTTCTTTTTATTATTATCGACTTTGTAAGGACTATCATTATGGTCCCGTCAAACAATATACGTTCTATGGGCATAAATAATATTGAATTGTCCGTTAGAACGGTGTTTCTATATATCACATATCTATATCAAATATATATACTAATATTACTCGTACAAAAAAAAACCAGACCGTCAGCTTCGGCGTGCTCTTCGACATTGTCTTTCTCGTTTTAAACTAATCACGACGTCGTACATGCTCGTCGCTTGCGGTTCGAGGTAAAAAAAAGCGTAGAACGGCTGCTTTTTATTTAATTGAAAATATCGCGTACAATCAAGCAGCCATTGGAAAGTCAACTATTTGCATACATACTGGTTAGTTTATATATTTTTTTAATATATAAAGTGTTCTACGCGGGAAATTAAATTTAAATGGCTTGTTATTGTTCCTTCCATTAAATGGCTGCCTTTCCCAAAATGCGGAGTTTCTTCCACCTCGTCTTACCCTAGCTTTTTAATTTTTTGATTATATATATAATAATGTTTTATTTTTGTGAGCATTGCGTATACTGCTGGTGGCGAACCTGAAAGTATTTTTAGCATTCCACGTAATTTGTATTTATTGTTTTATAATTGCTTGCCATTGCAGAAAGTATGTGAATTGAATGTGCTGGCAATAATGTCTGTGTTTTGCCCCACAACATACATTTATGGGCACTTTTAGGCGCCTAATGTCTAATGTATGTCCCAATATTTTCTGTGCCTGTGTGTGCGATTGACAGACATTTTATGACCAATTTTGCCAAACATGTTTGTACTGATCCATTCAATATTATCTAGCATGCGTAATGCAGTTAGATTAGCTTCGCCGTCCATAAGGGCGTAAGATATAGAAAAGTCTCCCATGCGGCTGTAGGTGTAGCACATGCACGCAAGATATTGTACATTTTGCGGTGACATGCACAAGTGTGCGTAGATGAATTGGTGAATTCAGCTGGAATTAGTGTGGTTCGTATGCACCACATGTCCTTAGTTTTACTCTGGGACACCACACTTTTGATCAAAATTCCAACATTGGTCGAATCATTATAGTATATGGTATAGATATGGATTTTTATTGTGCATCGCTGCATTGTCGAGAGAGGCGGTTTCTACCGATTTCCTTGTTAAATTTGCATATTGCATTTTATTTAATGGCGGGGTAAATCCAATGGTATATTAAAGTATAACATTCGAAGAAAATTGTGTGATATGTTCATGAAGAAATATAAAAAATACGGCAATAACAGCAATTATCGGAAGCGTCTCGGAAAAAAGTAGAATTGCGGTGTCCCTCATAAAAATCGAAGTTCTTTCATTAGATAATCGCTTTAACCAGGTAACACTGGGAGGGTTTTTTGAAATTTCAATTTTTACTTTATTAAACAGTTTTAGAGTTTGAAAGTGAAAACGCGGTTTTTAAAGAAAAAAAATCGGCTAATTTGTTATGATAAAATAAAAATATAGAGAAATATTAAGTATTGAAGTTATAAGGGGCACCGATTTTGATTGAAAACGTGAGTTGTGGGAAAAAAGTTTTAAAACGCACACTCAAAAAATGGTATAAAACGTTCAAAAGCGAGTTTTATCGGCTTACCTCACACTGAATCATCGATGCCAAGTCCATAAATGATGCTGCTATCATCTAATTTGTCTAGAGCATCTTTTTGTTCATGTATTCGTTGAATCCTGACTTCTTTAGACTGCTTTACAGCTTCCTGCTCTGCTCGGCTAATACGCATGGAGTAATTGATCGCAACCAGTCATGAGCGCTTGGTTCACTACTGATTTGTAGATCTTGCATTTTTTTAGTAAAGCAAAATAACCTTCATTGAAGGCAAAGGCTGCCACATAATCTGCAATCCAAACGATAACACAGGTTCTACTTAAGTGCTTAAGTGTGAGATTTTCCAAAAAAGTTAGTTCAAAATCTAATTATTGTTCTGCGTGAAGCCTAAAATATATCGCTCTAGGAGGGCTTCTTTGCTCTATATATAGTATTCTTAGGTAGGCTTGATGGCATCGAAACATTCTTAGGAAGAGCACTGTACGTGTGTTTGAACGAATCCAGTGTATTAGCCGCTGCAGATTTTTTTCATCCGAAATTCATCAAAAATTAAAACAAAAAAAAATTTAATGCCTTTAAGGGCATATATTCTTTCGAATATAACAATGTAAGACTAAAAGGAGCTTTCTAAGTTGAAATTGTCTTATCCCTGTTTAGGAATATTGTATAAGTTTAAGTTATAAGAGAACAAGGCGTGAACTCCTTTGTGATCCAAGACGTGAATGATATGGACTATACTTCTCTACAAAAGGTTTCCAGTATTTTTTAATAAAGTCTTTTTGCCTGAAGCATTTCATTATATAATCGGTCAGGTTGTGTATTTCTCTGACTGGACATGGACAGCTTATATTAAAGAATTGCATAAGAACATATGAAAACTCAGTAGCTTTGCAGATAATCAACAGTGAGTGGCATAGGTTTGATAGCATCGATAATATCCTTGGGAAGAGCACAGTACATGTGTTTGAACGAATCCAATATATTAGCAGCTGCAGACTTTTGTCATCAAACTGGTTTAAAAATACCAATTTTTTAAGGGCTTTTCGTCTAACACACATTCTTTCGAATATGTAAGACTAAAAGGAGCTTCTCATTGGATCCTTTAACCCCTTGTCGGGCTTAGAGCATATTTTAAGATATCTCCATACACCGAGATCTATCTTGCTATTTATATTTGGAATCGCGAAAAACCATACACTCATTGTTCTATACAGGGTGTGTGTATGTGTTAATTGATGGCATTAATGTTCCGTTATTCTAAATCAATAACCTGTTTCAGATATAGGTTATAAATAGCAAGAGGAGCCTAATGATTAAAAGTGCTACATTCGCAAAACACTTCGGTCTGACGGTCGAGATTGAACCGGCGACCTCCCATAATCTAACCCACTCGGCTATGGCTATGGTTAAAGGAGCTTCCTGAGTTGTAATTCTCTTTATCCTGTTTAGGAACAAAGACGACAAGTTGCCACGTTTTAGGTCAAACAAGATCTGAAATTCTTAAGAACTTGGAGTTATTCTCCCGTTGAGTTTAATTTGGTTTTTGAATCATTATTCGATAGAGCCCTGGCACCTTGTATGATTTATAAGAGGAAAGGGCGTTTTCAGTCTGCCGGGACGAGATCGAACCGGCGATATCCAACACGTTAACCCACTCCGTTATGTCGTTGTTACAGCCAGTGTGAGGTAAATCTTTTCCATAGGTCAGTCCAGTCACTCAAACCATTTTTTTGTGCTCTTTGTGCTTTGTTTGTACATAATCCTGAAAGCCATCACTATATTTCTTCTGAGTCACGAATCGCTCTGTGTCTTACGACCTTGGTTGTTTCCTGGCCCTGATATCAGCCTTAGAAGCTTTATCACGAGAATGTATGTCATCCTCCATCCACAAGTTCTGTTGTGTCTGTCTCGCCACAACCGACGGGCCCTATCATCCACCTGGTACGCGTCCAATTTGTCCAGATGCGTTTTTAAAAACACCAGTGAAAACAAACATTCAATAGGTACATACTATATTGCTTTCGGATTATAATGAATAATCATCATCATAATCGTTTTCGTTTCCGCTTATTAATCGGGAATATTCTCTTCAAACGTATCTTAGAATCGGACACCATTTTCCTCTGTGACGACAAATTTTGTCGTTTTCGACCATAGTTCGAGTATACGACCTCTGCAAACCACATAAAATTGCCGAGGCTTGACTAGTTCGATCGAATATAATTACGACACAATTACATCTATTAAAAACATATAATAGCATAAAACCTCTGTATAAAGCATGAGGCATATGCCATTAGATATTCAGTGTGATCATGATTAGACATTTCTTATAGTTTTAATTAAAAAGTTTTAGATAATTGTATGATAAAACCAGAAATTTTCAGTGCGATAATGATTGAACATTTCCTATTGTTTTATTTCAGGATAATTCAATACTCACCGTAAAATTGATAAAATTTCCTAAAATCCATTTTTTATCGATTTTAATAAACTTATGATACAAGCCTTCTAGATTTGAAAATAATCAATCATGTTCGCACTGATTGTAAAATTACTAAAAATGTCTAAAATCTGTTTTAACAAAATTAGAAGCCTATCAGGCACTTACTGGTAAAGAAAAGGTAAACTCCAATTGACTTGGCATAAATAAATAACTTACTTAAATGATTTCAAGGGCGAAAACTATATCTTTACTATATAATGCTCCATCGCAGTTCCATTTACTCAGTCTTTCTTACGATGTTTAGAGTTTTATGTTTTATCGAAATAGAGATTACTCAAATAATTGTAAGTAAATCATTTAATTTACCTCAACTTCTTACAATGTTTATCTAAACCACATAATCCAAATAAACATAGAATATACACAATGAATTGTTACATACAACATATCGCCAACAACCACCGAACACGCACATTCCCAAAAACTTGGCCAAATAGAAGTTCTCGCCGAGTGACACTATATATGCTTAAACCATGTTTACTCGTCTGTATGAAGACATTTTGGTTTTGCTTTGGAATTTCGCCAAACATTTGCAACTGAACCGAACGCAAGAACGTCGAACAGGGTGGGTGTATAGCTACCCTGTGCTGACACAATACACAATACACAATATCCGCTAACACATACATACATATTATATATAGACGAAAAGCACAACACCGTGTTGCCGACATTTTGTTATTCGCTTGTATACACAACCGAATTTGTGCGTCGGTTTTAGGGCGCTTGCATTTACTAAATTGTTCGCAGAGTGCATAGTATTAGTATATGTACCTACATAAAGCTTGAGAGTGTGTGTGTGTATGTCCGTTCAAATACACAAGTAAGCGATTCGAAGGCGTTGGAGTATTATAGCACGTGAGCGACACGACGCGATGTTCCTCTGTTTAAGGTACACCATATACATATATACGAAATATATATACTTATATGTATGCAGGTTACAGACACACGGAAGCACGTGGAACTACAAATCCGTAGGATTGTCGATTTATGTTTAGTTGGCAAACTATTACCTGTGCACATTACGACCAGATGCGACTTGCATTTTGCGCGTCAAACTGTTAAAACAATTACGTATATTGCATAGTCACATGTATGTTGTATGTATGCTGATGTAGTATACTGCATAACAATTTGATATGAGATTAGTTTAGCTTAAATGGCAAAAGTTTGTAATTTGGTGTTGTAGCTTTGTGGATTTTTTGATTTATCTAGAGCCATAAAACATTAAAAAAAAAAATCGTTAAGATTTATCATTAATAAAGCACGACAAATGTATGTTCGTCCCAACAAAAATATTATAATAGAAGTTAGCGATGTGTCAAAGTTCGATTCAAAATTAAGAAAATTGCATTTTAAGGGCGTAAAGTAAAAAAATCGCAAAAACCAATTTCAATCCGTTTAAAAAATTTAGCAAATTGAGTAATGGCTTTATATTGATCCAGTTTGTACACTTCGGAATAAAAAATAAATAAATGCAGTTTTATTTAATAAAACTGATTATTTCATAAATCTTAAACCTAATCTTTGTAGTTTTCAAAGTATTTCAAAAGAGACCATGTATTTCTTATTTCCAAACTAGCGCTTCATTCTTAGTATCTTAAAATAAGTCAATATGCCTACTTTAATTCAGATACCTGATCTCTACCAGTTAAAGCAAATCCATTAGAGTATGTCAATTAATTAGCGTCCATCGGTGAAGGCCAGAATTATTTATTAGGATATTATTAATATTAATTCCTTTGATTTCTATGTGAGACATAGTTTCCATTTCCATTTTAAAGTTTTATAATTTCTGATTAAATAAGTGAACACAAATAATTGGATTAATTTGGATTGTATAAATCTGCCAGCTTCTCCGGTAACCCTGCCATTAGCGCCTTTATGGTGTCTTCTGAGACCTTCTTCCGAACTGAATTCCATTTATTTCTGAAATCTTGCTCGTCTTTGGCTTCCTTCTTTGTTTCCTTCGATATTGTTTTGGTCAGAGCCCAATATCTCTCAACAGGCCGAAGCTCTGGACAATTTGGTGGGTTCGCTTACTTTGGCACTATTTCGATGTTTATGTCTTTGCACCATTTGAGGGACGCTTTGCTGTAGTGGCAAGATGCTTGATCATAAATTTTATCATTGCAAGTTTTTTTTTTATTTAATTGTTTATCGACTTTTCCTCATTATTTTGCAGTATAATACTCCTGACCTGGCAATTGAGAGAATCTTTACAATACATAAGTTTGATCGTACATAACACAGCAATCGAATTATGAGAAAAAAATCCGACTACAACTTTTTATCTCGGCGCTGTGCTTCCAGGTTCTTTGTGGAATTCCTGTCAGGTACTGACTGTACTTTGTAAGTCTTAAGGCTCGTGATTTTGAGAAATAAATACTCGCTGCAGCTTGTTTTAGCCGCCAATTTCCGATTCGTCAGCCTTGGATTCTTCTCTAACAAAGCAACGATTTTATTCGAATTCTGTGGGCATACGAAACCTTTTTTCTTCCAAAACCGATTTTTATGGCAACGTTCAAGACTCTGTCAAATTCATTTAGAACATTTGATACCGTTTTTTGTGAAACTTTTGCATTGTTGGCAATGGTTTTGTGACTCCATCTCGGATTTTCTTTAGAAAATCGAATAAATAATTCGCCTCTTGTGATTCCGATGTCATAACTCAACTTAAAGTTTGGGAATTTTGTATTTATAACATTTCAAAGTTAGAAACTTTTTTGAAATCTGTCCTTATTATCTAATATCTAATGATCAAATTTATTTAGCAGCCTTTTGAAAATTCGAACTCATCCATGTTGTTGTTGGAAAAGGTGCCAGTTTATATATGTAATAGCGGATCTATTAGCTTATCTTGAAGCTAGACATGCTGGATAGACATTTCTATTTCTATACGATTTTTTTTTAAAAGGGTTGTTGGAGCTCAGCACTGATTTCGAGTCCATTCAATTTTGTTACGAAAAATTCAAGGCTCGTATTCTGGACCGTATTGCAGAGATTGAAGAAGTCAATCCAATTGCACCTAATCCAGTACCAGTCCAAAACGTAAACGAATCGGTATAAATTGTGATATTGAAAATGTTTTCAAAGTTTAATTAGAATGCGAAATTCAAGCGTTAAAAGTTTTGGTAATTGAGGCAAATAGAAAAATTGATACTGTTACCTCTGTTGTAATCTTATTAAAGTTGACAAAACTGAAAAATTATCAAATGAAATTTTTATTGAGGAAATTAAAACATTGCATTTAGAATATCAAACATTATTAAAAACTCGTGAAAATAAAGTATCTGCTAAAAAATCTCAATATATTGTCTGAAATTGTGAAAACTGTATATGATCCAGATCCAGAACATACCGAAGCAATCATTAGAGAGTAATAAAACTAAAGCCGCAATGAAAGTCCGACATCAAGCAACGTAAAGGAAATGAGAATTGCAATTATTGAGACCGACGCACTCATTTGTAAATAACAATTTGTTCGAAATATTTCTTCTCACTTACTTAGAAATAAAGACAATTTTAGATTACCAACTTAACTATTAACCATAGCCATAGCCGGGTAAACGCGTTGGCCTAGTTTATGGGAAGAGTCGCCGGTTCAAACCAGGTCGGCAGACCGAAGTGTTTTTCGAATGTAGCACTTTAAATCAGTAGGTTCTTCTTGCTATGAATAGCCTATTTCTGAAATAGGTTAATGATTTAGAATAACGGAACATTAATGTCATCAATTAACATATACACACGCACCCTGTATAGAACAATAAGTGTATGA
>JANSTU010007764.1:0-47865 GCA_027564075.1 Bolitophila hybrida
TTGAATAATAAAAATGAATTTTGACAAAAAAATGTGTTTTTCATTGAAACGATACGAACTTTTCAGCCGACCTGTTAGACTGTGCTTTTTAATATCTGGCCAAACTCATAACGGATACTATCGAACATGTTGTCCCAAGAGTATCGCCCTGTTCTACTTGCATTGATCAAGTAAATGAAAAGGATCACACGAAAATGTCAGAGAAACCGCTACAACTTTTATTCTCAACAACTGCAGACTGATCGGCTTCTTTCCGTTTGCTTGAGAATGGCAACAGCGGTTCCAATCCCCAGGCGACAACAGACACTAAAACACAAGATACTAGTTAACTATGTATGCAAGAATGGTGGTTTCAAATATTGATTGTCCGATATTAAGTGTTTAATTATAATTCACATATTGTTGCAGTATTGGTTGTTTCCATCAGGAACTGTCGACTATTATATTATAAATATGATGGAATGAAATAAAAAAAATGCAAAAAAAAAATAATAACGAATTACGCCAGTAACATAACGTAAATGGAAATGTGTCATCGCAGTGTTCTTCAATACCATGATCACAGAAGAAGCAAAATTAAAATGGTAATCCACTTTCAGTTCTGGAAGCCAATTGCAAATGAACAAGGAGAAAGTAAAAGGAATCGCAGAATACTTTGCACGAATCCACATGTTAAACCACAACATTGGATATGAAGACAGAACAGACAGAATTAACTATAAAGTTGTTCGAAGGGAATTTCCCGGCTCCTGATAATATTCCAAATTTCATCCTGCATAAGACATGTGCTTCCAAACATTTATGTATTGTTTTTAACAATATGCTAAACAATGTATATATTATTACTAAGCGAATGGGTGAAAGCAGAAATTGTTGCAATATATAAACATGGAAAACCAGAAACCGTAATTAGTTCGTACGTACCGATCTCCCTTCTTAATTATCTGAGCAAAGTCTATGGAGTGGTCCTTGAAGAAAAGCTGGAGAAGTTTATGACACCGAGCACATTTTTCCAAACAAGACATTCGGTTTCTGCCGGATGCATGGAGAAGCTCATACCTTATGTCGCCTCAGCGTAAACATTTCTGTGGCCCTCAATCGAAGAAACTGTTGGATTATCTGCTTTATTTATATCAAGGAGGCGTTTGAGGTAGTCTCGATAAACGGTCTAGTTCACAAATTTGAGAAGCTGTTTAAATTGCTTGGACATAATTTTCGAATTTGAAGCAGTAGGAATCAGCGTACACTTCATATCGAAGCTTGAGTATCTCATGACTCAGTTATAGGTCCAATCCTATATGTGTATATGGCTGACATTCCACAAATTCAGCCAAATGATGGTTACACCCAAACTCAAATGCCTCATAGCTCAATGCAAAATGGAAGACCACCAAAAGTCTGTAGTGAAATTCAGCTGGCTAGTTTACAACTAGAGATCAATAGCTCTCCGATAAATAAAACATATAAATTAAAATACCTTGGAGTATGACTGACTGACCGATGGATCGTTAAGTTCCACGTTAATAAAACCGGACTGAAAACAAACAAAAAATGTTGCTATACTGGCATGTATAGATATTACTGTTCAAATAACTTCAAAATCACTAATCAAACTAAATGTCGTCCTTCATCCTTTATAACAAATTTAGAGTTATGCAAACTATAACCAAGACAAAAAGGACATACGGAGACCTCAGAAGTGTGCTAAAAATGATCACCGGTGCCTCAAAGTTGGAACAGCCAAAATATATTAGATAATACGGGCGTACTTGTTTTTCATTATATCTATCAGAAAACCATATTATTGATACCCTTTCTATTATATTTAAAAAAAATAATCACATTAATTGTTCACTATTTTTTTAAGTCTAAGTTCCTGTAAAATAATATTACATATAAAGCTTACATTAATATACTCATACTGACAGAAAACTGTATTACGTTTTTGTATGTAGACTTCAGTAGACTCGTAAAACTCAAAGCTGGACATCTTATAAATTACCATTAAATAAAATTGTTATTTAATAAAATAATTATTTAAAAATACAGTTTTGTGACAGAGAGCATCTACAATTTTTAATTTAAATCTAACTTACTTATTATAAATAATGCTTAAATTATATACCACACAAAATATACGTATTATATATATAAAAAAAGATTCCTTTGCACAATTTGGTATTCTAGCCAAAATCAATATGGTGACAAGGAGACAGTTTGAATTCTCATAATTGCACATATATAAATTTCATAGAACGCCGTAAAACAAGTGATTAATCGATAATGGCATCACATTCACTGAAGACCTTAGCCTTTTTTAGAATATTTTGGAGCACTAACTTCAGAACTAAGTTCATGGCACCACAATATGACTATCGGGTATAGACCAAAAGATAAATAACGCCAACAAATAAGGAATTGGTCGTTCAAATCTTAAGATTTCAATCCGACGGTGCTCACTATCGAAGGGTAGTAATGTCGTTATACATTTTTTGTGTGGTATAAAATCTAGGCCTTACATTTATATCATATACAGGGTTGCCCATTTCTCGGGTCATAGAATAATTAATAACTTTTTTTGCAAATGGACATCCCTGCACACGTACATCTACTACACACATGTGGGACATAAACAAATTTTATCCTATTTTATGTCTGACTTTTTTAAATTTAAACCTATAATTTTTAACCTATGTGGGAAACACTTTACTAGGAAACATTTATGAATATTACCATTGAGTTTCGATATGTTATACAGTTATAGACACTTAATACTCTCTAACTTATAGTTTAAATATTGTTACCGGATGTAAAATCACCTTTTTGCTCCTGAAATAGAATATGAAGCAGTGTTATAAAATGGTGATCAATTCGAAAGAAAAAGAATAATAGAAAAAGCTGTGTATGTGTGACTGTGAGTGTGTGTAAAGTATTTAGATGTAAATGTGAGTTCGAGGTAAGGTGGCGGAATGGAGGAATGCAGGACTGTACTCACCTAAGCGATCTATTCCGAATGGTACTCCGACGGGCCAAAGTGGACAGACTTGAACGCTCGTCGGTTGTTGTACCCACACCACCGCCTCCGCCATTCATATGACCCTGCAGAAGATGCGTCTGTGAGCTGACACCGAAATCCTGGTGCTCATTGCTCAATGAGCCAGCTCGTGAGTTACCCTTTTCCATTGCGGCCATATCCAGGAGACAATTGAAAAAGGTCTGCTTCTATGGAACATCGAACGTATAGATGATGTGTGGATGTGTGTGGGCGGAGGACGGACAAACGAGCGGGGTGGGCACAGTTCGTCGGGGCGTTTACGAATTTACAGTTACAAAAAGGGTGCACAGTGGTGGTGGTGGTGGTGTAGAGTTAGATCACGCGAAATTGTCCAATTGTGTGTTTGTACAGTGGGTGGAGTTGTTGTTGGTTTTTTTGGTAGAAGAACAGTTTTTTTTATTGAATGAATATGTTGCGAAAAAGCGATAAATGTTAGAAAGCAAATTTTAAATTAATATTATCTTATTAAAAAAACGAGCGAATTTTTTGTTAAATCGCATGCATTCATTTATTGATATATTTTCAATATTTTAATGAATATAGCTTCTTTTAATCCGCACGAGCCATTAAAGAAAACTGATAGATTTAAGGAAAGTTAGGGCAAAAATGCATGCGAGTTAATAAATAATGTTCATTAGATTAAAGATGCGAAATACGTAGAGGTTGTTATAAATATTTACATCAAAAGACTACCAAATCATTTTGTATTGAAAAGAGTAAAAAGAGAGAAAGACACATAAAAAACTGTATGCACTAATCTAAAATATGGTTATTAGTTTTAATGTGGTGGAAATGACACAAAGAGCGTAATCAATTGATATTTTTTTTAGATCTATTACACGAGTGTGTGTTAACAAAATTTGCGCTTGTATGCATATTAATTATATATAGAAAATGAGACTATAGTGGAAAATGCACAAAATACGCTAACAATTAAATAAACTATTTCAAACGCATGGTCTAAAAATCGAACTACGAATTACATTATTATTTATATGAAAAAAGGAGTTCTAATAAAAAGTGATTTATATCGCACACAAGCTAGTTGTACACAATTTTGCATATACAAAATATAGGACATTTTATGTTTTTTCTTGATACTACTTCAATGTTAGTTGGGTTTTTTAATAATTATTTTTCAATTCGACCTATAGTTAGAATTAATGTATGTTTTTGGTGTATATATTGTGCTATTTTCTGTCGTCTAACTGCTATATAGTCACTAGAATTCTATTGTAAGGTGTTTTAATAATAAGATTAATATTATCAGGCATGTTTTTTTGTTTCAGACTTTAGTCAATTTTTTATAGCTATACCGAATATTTTTTTTTTTATGTTGTCAATTATAATTCGTGTATGTGTATGTAAGATTATAAACTGACGTATCTAACCTAAAGCAAGGATAATCAATGCGTAACTAGAGGTTGAGATGCAAGTTAGAGACAAAACCTTCGGAAGGTAAGAATTTTGAGATAAAACCATTTAAACCAATTCTACATCATCTATAAAGCTAGTGTTAACCCTTAGGAGACTTATTCGGTAGACATTTTGCTCATACCAAAAAATGGTTTTATTAGAGATTGCGCTTCATTTGTAATGTGCATGTCGTACAATCGCCTCATCCAGTTGATTCCACGAGAGACGGTAATACAATTTTGACAGATGCTTGAAATACCTGGAAAATTCCAATAAGATGTTGTACTTAACAGCAAACTCTCAGTTAACTCTTCTGTCACGAACGAGTCGAATTATTTCTGGATAGTTGACGAGGTTTAAGAAGCCTGAAGCAATCCAACACCATGACGCATTCGATAATGGCTAATTTACATTACATTTTAGACAATCCCGTTTCATCATCAAATTTGGCTCCTTCTAAAGTTTATCGGCAATTTGTATTGAAGTTCAGATAAACTAATTGAAAAAAACACGTTTGAAAATGAATTCTAGAATTCTGCTACGAATGAAAACCAATTAGATTGCATTTTTATTGAATTTTTCGAAAAATTAAAATGTTCAATAAATTGAGGTCATTGTATCACAGTGTAGATTTTGATCTCCGATTGTTTGCATAGCCAAAATTTACTATACACCATGCCATTATTTTCTTAAAAATCTAAAACAACCCATGGATCCAGCGCCCTAAGTTATATTTGCAAATACAAAATTATCTGGTGTCTGATGAATGTGGATGCCTGGCCACTAAAAATGATTAATTTTTTTTTCAAGAGGCTGCACAGATTGTGGCTTTGAAATCTGACCCATCCGTCGCACAAAATATATATTCAATACCACAACCATGCTCCAATTTTGGAAACACCAAAATAATTTTCGGGAGGCTGCACAGTATCCATGGAAGTTCCACGATAGAACTAGGCAGTCATCTCCTAAGGGTTAATTGTGTACTAAATTCATCATAACACTCCGAAGACTTGGAATTGGATATTTTAAAATATTTATATTGCTAATTCAATTAAACTATTTGTAAGTAATATATGCGTGTTTTGACTATACTATGGATATAATTATCACTATCACTAGATTTGATGAATAATAAACGATTACACATTAGAAAAGTAGCTGAAGAGTGAAAAAAATATGAATATACCGGCTGTCTGGCCGTGGGGCTATTTTTGCTTGCATCTTTTGCCTGAAAAATAACCAGCCATTAGGTAAGAAAATTGTGTTGACTTAATAGTTTGTTTTTTTTTTTTAATTTGGGATAAAGAGAATGTTGCTTTTTTGGATTCTTGCCTAAAGAGAATTAGTTATATAATATAGTTCTTGTAGTACGGTATTCTATACAAATTATCAGCATTATTAAGAGCACATTACCATCTATTTATGCTATCATAAAATAAATTGTGTGTGTTGAACCTACGATATTGTTCCGTTTGTATATTTAATAAGAAACTTAAATGTGCAAAACTGCAATTAAATAGAGGGATCATAAACTAGTGTTTTTTATTATTGGTGCGAGATGTTTAGGGGTCAATTTTGCGATAATGTTTAACATTTACGACTATTTTTATAACATCAAAAACCCTATAGTTTTACTTGAACGGACAATGAATGCAATTCATATATATATAAATATAGACTCTACAAGAAATTACTGACAATTACAGAAAAAAAACATATATATAGAAACGAAGAAAAGTCTCTTTATAGTAGAAATAGAAGAAAAATCATAAATGAAAGTAAAACATTTAAACGTGATTATCAAGTCTTCCCGAATTCTCTTACACTTAAACAGTTATACATTTAATTTTAATAAAACTGTCAATTTCGGTCAAACCATTTTGCACATATAGACATTCTTATAGTATATTATTTGCTTTCGATTTGTTTTATTTTATAAATAGATCGAATGGCATCTGACAAACTTACCGGTACTCCAGAACCTTCAATGGCACCGAATTTGGTGGTCCGCCACGATTCTAATATCAGATAGCCACCATAGATCTTTCCAACCGTTAGATTTCCTTGATTGAGGTGCTCTGTACGTGGCACCAACAGATCCAGTATTTTCTTTGCCTGGAATGGCCATATATGTTGGATGGTTACGCGGAGTTCGTCGTCCGCTTGGTCCATCTCTTCAGCTGTTTAAATAAGAAACAAAAAAATATTAAAAGCAATATAAAAACTATCATGTTTTTACTAAAATCTGAGTGTATATTACTACCTGGCAACTTTAACATTGGAAAAACAGATACAAATTTTGTCCTACACAGAAAACGAAACGATCTGTATAATCATTATGAATCGAATTAGTAACCTAATTTAGTCCTAAAATGATGTTGGCTTCACATTCGTTCAAGGTACTATTATTGCAGTCAAAATCAAAGCTTCAAACGCCCGGAGAAGCTCAAACAAACTCGGCCGATCCAATGATAAAAACTCATCAGTTTTGTGCAATATGCAACACAAGCCATGCTGTGATCTAAATGATCTCCATGAGAAGTTTTCGGATAGATGTATCTCACCTCCATTGACAATTACTGTCATAGTTATCAAAGTAATTGTTAAACATTTCGTTGAAAAATATTTTAGGAATCTCTGGGGCAAATAAAAGCTAAGAGACCATTAAGAAATTGTTAGAAAATCTCTTCTTTTATGGTCATTATTATACATACATCTGACAAAAAAGGAATTGCACTACTTCAGAAATGTGTTCGGTACAGAGAAGGAATGGTGATTAACAGTCTCGTCAAACTTATAGCTTTAAAAAATAATCCTATATTCTGTTTTGTGACTTCATTCTATATGTTCTTTATGTTAATTTTCAATTTGGTTTCCAAAAATTTCCACCAACAACATCATCAAATTATCCGTCACATCAAAAAACAAATTTCTATAATTAGCTGGAGATAACAAAATGTTGCCATGAGAAGAAATTTTCCTTTCTACTTTTGAATCAATTGGGTCCCATTCTACGTATAATCAATTCATCTCCATAACTTTCATCAATATAAAATTAAATCTGGAAAACTAAACTTTCAGACTCTTTGAATTCACACGTAGGTCAAATTGAGGGATGACAACCAAGTAGGCGAGTCTGTTGTTGATTGTGGATTTTGAGGTGACTGTGGGAGGTGAACCGTCCATCAACAAGTCATTCAAGTCGTTCATCAAGGGAAGCATCTAATCGTTCACATAGTCTTCCATCTAGTCGACAAAGTTCGTGGACGACGCCGCTCGTGCAGTCCTGAAATTATTTAATACCAGAGCCCAGCCGGGGTAACTTCGAAGTGAAAACCATTCAACATTTCCGATGAAAAATAAGTCAGATGTGGAGAATTCGGAGCGCGAAAAACCTTACATAATATTAAACTACAATGAAACGAAATGCGAAGTCGATAGCTGGAAACAAAATTATAAATTGAATAACAAAACTGCTGGCCAATTACAATGACAGTTCCCCTCGATTAAAACCGGTTTTTCGTATGGGTTTCATACGTCCCTGCTAGTGTGAGGTTGAAAAATTGACCAACTCTTTTTTAAGCCGAATCACCGAATCCATCACGGGTGACCTACGCAAGACAGAGGCACAAAGCCGTATTTTATGTCTGACGCGCAGTCACCCTTTAAATCCGATGAACTGGCACGCTGGCTGCTTATCTACCTTAATCCCCAAGGCTGGAAATCATCGCTCACACTCGCATCATCCGAACGAAATCCAAAAGTTCTATTATATATAAATAATATAAATAAGTAACACTCGCAAATAACATGCTCCAATGCTCCAACGTTGTGTATAATATTTCGAGCAACTTGGATGAATAACTGAATTGAGGGTCCATGGAAGAAGCCCACTTAGAAAGGGGTTAAAAGTTTAAATGATAAAATCACTTTATTGTATGTTGGTGCCGAAAGAAAAAGCATGAAACGGTTTCAAAATATAAAAGTACAACTCTTAAACTATTATATGTATATTAACTTTAAAAAAACTCACCGGATCTCATTTTAATATTTAAATTTTCTCGAATCAGTGCAAAGAGGGTTGTCGTAAAATTAACTTTGCCATCAGCATCCAATGGCATATTCATTCGTATCAGTTTCTTGTAGGCGAGACGATTGGGACACTTGTTGCCGAACCCCAGTGGTGGATCAATATTCTTAAGCATATCGTACATTTCCGTATAATGTATTTTACCCCTAAAAATATATTATAATTTCAATTTATAAATTAAGAGTATTTTTTTATTTAAAACCTACGTTGCATTCGGATCATACTCAGCCCAAATTCGTACGAATTCGTCCAAGTGATGAGCACCCAGGATACTCGAGTCTCTGGTTAGATAGTCAAAGTTATCCATAATAACGGCAACGAACAAATTTAACATCTGCAAAATAGCAATATTTAGTCATAATAATGAATCTATTATTTTTAAACTCAGTTTTTTTTTTGTATAATTACCAAAAATGAACAGAAAAAAATAAAAGACACGAAGTACGCGTATGCAATTGATGATCCACATGTTTCATGAGCCGGTTTTCCGGCCTTGGGATCGCAGGGTCTTCCTTTGAGGCAATCCAACATAATGTTCGGCCACGACTCGCCTGTAGCACATCTGCAAAATTATACCAAGGAGTTTTAAGGTATTCCATTGGATTTTTTTGTTATAAAGATCAACTGTAATCTTGTAAATGGAACCTCATGGTTAAAATTGATTGAAGAATTGTATACAAAATAAGAAAATTCGACTTTAAAAAGGTTAAAATAGTTTATTTTATTAAAAAAGTTCCATTTACATAATTCACAATAACAAATAAAATATGTGATGCCATCTCTATTTCTGGACACACACTTCAAATACAGTATTTTGGGAATTCTAGTATTTCAGTTACACGCTAATTGTCTTACAATTCAACTGGGGAGCAAAAAACACAAAACGTATCTAAACGTAACATTCTGATCTACCATCAAAAATGTATGTAAATTCTAACAGTGTAAATATAGTATATATTTTATGATAATATTAGGTTATTATTAAATGAATTAAAACTAAAATGATTTAATTATTTATAAAAAAAAAAACATTTTATAACTTGTATGTACAGACCTATGTACTCTTGCTTTGTCCATTTTTTTTTGTTACGGTAAATATACAATTAAACAACAATAGACCATATAAACAATTACTCTTAAAAGTTAATAAAGTCAAGATCAAATTCTTAGTCTAAAACTTGTACAAAACAACTGGCAATTCTCAAGAAAATTTCAACATTACTTTTAAAAATTACAAATTATTAATACAAAATAAAAAACAAAGTATGTTTAGATATAGAATTTTGAAAAGTAAGAACGATTTTAAAACAACAAAATGGTTTTTTGGTTCGTCTTACGAGAATGCATTAATCGTTTGAATTCGTTCTAAATTAGAAATTGACAACACAAACACAAATCATAGTATACAAAAGATAAACAGTCTATTTTAATATTATTTTAGTATATACTAACTGATGTGACTTATTTGGACAACGGTGTGGTTGTGGCAACTAAACATAGACATCAACAATACAACCGTGATGAAGTTTATTGTCCATTATGTGAACTTTTTTCTTCTTCTACATCTCCACTTTATTCTAATGCTATTATGTTATTTCTATATAAATGTTTGTGATGATGTCGTGTCACGACTACTTTCTAAGTACGGTACATAGATACGTTTATGATTGTAGCTCTTTTTGTTGTTGTTGTTGGTTTCTAGGTGGGCACACACGTGTGATCTAATATCGATAGCACATTTATGGCATCAACTCTAATTTGTCCTATCGACAATATGTTTAGCTTTTTAACAGCGTTGTTGTTTATTATCCGGTTGTTGGTATCTTTCTGAATTTCTATTTTATTTAATTAGTAACTACATTAATTTTACTAGCTAAAATACGGACCTAGCTCTATCTTATTTATTTGTATATATATATGTACAAAGGTAATACCTGTTTTTTTGACAGATCACTATAAAACGAAACGTTCAATGTACAAGAATTGACTAAAAACTGTATGATTTTTTTTATGTGTAACATTTAAATGTTAAATAAGTTATAAACGCTAGAAAAAAGGTAATTAAATAATTTTATTGTATGAACATATAGTTAATACTATTTATATCAACTTTAGCTTAAACATCGGAAAATTTAAAAGAAAATGGATAAAAATGTATATCATGATTGTCAATATAAAAGTAAGGTTAGCACTTAGAAGGACTTCATTAGAGGAACCAGGAGTTCGATAACGTCTATATATATTAATATGAAACTCTAATTTTGACCCATAGGAAGAGGTTATGTTGTACAAACAATATTTTTCATTAAAATAAGAGGAAACGATTTTAATAAGACATTTTTATTTCACAGCATTTGGAGCATCGTATTTAGCAGCGGGCTTCTTCAATAAAGAAAATTCATTCGTTCTGATGGTCATGAGCGAGGCAGGAATTCTAGTAGGCACGCAAAGCTTAGAATAATTAATTGATCGACTTCCTTAAATTTCTAGTTTTCGAGTTTGCTCCAAGGTATATGATGGAGGAATATGAAATCGAAATTCTGAGGCAGAAGTGCCGTTCGGAAGCGAATTAGGTTGAAAGAGAATATGCCATCGTGGCGGAATATTTGAACTCTAAATGAATGAATGAATTTATCATAAATAAATGATTTTTAAAGATATGGTTAATAAAAAAACATTTTAAAGAAAATATGTGGTAGTTCGATGGCTCAAAAATTAGCCAACAACTGAGTGGAATGAAAACATTGCATCACTATGAAGAGAATTGATAAAAGCCATAAGAAATACCAGAAGAAAATAAATAGGATGTATACCAGGTCAGAAAATAATCATTGAGGGATGCCATCAGATAAGCTAAACGACCTTGGTAATGGTAAAACTCCGCAGTGACATTGACAAGGATATCTGGGGATACAGCTATTAGATAACCATGAAAAGGTTTATTTTCATCTCGTCCTCGCGTCACCTTTGTGTCAGATAATCTGGACAAGCCCTCCAGAAAACTGAAAAACAACAAAAAAACTAAATAAGACTCCCAAAACTGTGAAAACTTCTCCGGAAATACAAAACTGAAAATCAACAAAAAAAAACTAAATAAAACTCCCAAAACTGTGAGAACTCGTCCGGAAATACTCACAAAATCAAATTCGTCAACAAAATGATTCATATAGCAATAAAGCTGTTGGCATTAAGAAGGCATTAGGTTAAAAACGCTGTTGTTATTGAACTCATAACATGCAAACAATTGTATTGGACGCCGGCACAATATCCATGGAAAGCAGAATATAACAGCATGTCACCCCTGTTTATAATTTAGCTAACCGAATAACAATTGCTATTGGTTACTACTAGATTCAATTTCTTAAATAAAATATGTTCGGTTTGTAAACTCTGTTTTAACTAGAGGCAGAAAGGACAGTGTTAATAGAGTATTCGAGGATATCTTTTGAAGAAGTGTGTATAATTACTTTGGAAGCAGAAAAGGTGATGGCGACACTCGTAGAATATTCATCATCAACTACTTGCAAATAGACAAAACCATAACAGGAGTGGGTTACATTACTGGACCTGTTGAAGTAAGACATCCAGTCGAAAAGACCTCAAATGCAAAAGAAGAAGTGCTCTTTCAATGTCAATGCGAATTGAGAATGCAGAGTTATCCTGATTTTGAACCCAGCGACAATTTCATGTTTCCCAAAATGAAATAATGTTTAGTTGATGAAGATGAAACCGCCTTAAACGATTTTCCGGAATCTTATTATTTGTAAAGAATAAAAATATTGAAGAAATGCTGAACAAGACAAATCAATCATCCTCGTATGTTATATTGACTTATCAATCGGATGATTCACAGTGTCGTTGGACGATGGACGTTTATGGCATTCATACTTCAAAGAAAGTTGGACCAAGTAATACTCTCACTCATCCTGTCACTTTCCACATACCATTTCGATTGGTACAGCGAGTGGCAATTCAGTATTATCCAGTATTTCTATACTGTAGAATATAGCATCATGATATGTAGACAGCTGTTAGAGAACCAATTCTGCTTGTTTCCAGAGTATCTACGATAATAGACAGTGATAACCTACTCTACCACTAGGCCCGATATGGGTCTTCGTCTTCAAAGCGAACCTGACAACATAAAATTGTTGTAGAACAGGATGTGATGACAACTTAACTAAAAAAATACTGAAATTTTTTTTGCTTTGTTTGGCAAAGTAGTCAATGTCAATGTCACTTGTACTGATTGAGTGATAAAAAGAAGGTACACAAAAAAACGTTTAAACTATTTTCTTTTCTTCTTTCTTTTATAGCAAAATAACAAATGTAATATAAAACAACATTTTCGAAACTATCTATAATTTAAATTATATAATTCCCACTAATCTAAAAGTATCTAAATTTCATTAGTTATCACTTCTATTTGTATTTCAAACTTGTCCTAGTCTTCTATTCTTTTTATTGTAAACCTAATCTTTTCGCCAGTGACATTTCACGGTTAGATTCACTCCCACTTACCTGAATAACAGCATGAGCCCTTGGACAAATGATCGGAAGTTGTTGTGTCTAGTAATGGCAGTGTCTGGAGAAAGTGCAATATTCCCAAATACCTAATATTTGAACAAACAAAATAATACACGAATGGCAAGAATTAGTACGACACAGGATTTTGCTAGAGAAAAGTGTTAGTTTGGAAAATGCGATTTCAGATAATGACAGCTTGTCATGTGATGATCCACAGGGCGACGTCTCCATCAGAAAATACTGCAAATCTATAAGGAATTGATGTTTTCGACGATTTAAGAGATTAACATACATACTTACAAGCCTGAACGAAGCGACGTTATGACTTGATATTCTTATACACAAATGTATATACTATATATATAAGTATATATATACAACTTACTTGATATAGTACAAAGCAAAGCTTTTTCTTTTTTTATTATTATTTCTGCGCATATTTACAGCATGCAATCGAACACAACTATTCACAACTCATTCACATGTCGGGGTGTGTCTGTCACCCAAGAAGCAAGTTTGTCCAATTCTCGGAAAACAAGGCCATGAAAAGACCATTTTAATGAATTTCTAGAGAGTTATTTTGACCATTCTTTGGGTGGAAGCACTCTTTTAACCAACCAAACTCATTACACAAATAAAATTACTTATGCTGTGCTCAACGGATACAGTTTATATATAGCTACAATCATGGTCGTTATAAATGCCTGATTTGTTTTTTTTTTTTGTTTTAATGAAAGCGTGTATCAGCTTTCACCGAATATCCGACGACAGCAAGTTTAATGATTACACATACATTATTAATACTTTACAAATTACAAGTTTACGAGTATGCGAAACCGACAACGAAATTCTGTTTTTATATTTTAATTACTAAAATATTGAGGTAGTAAATTGCACACTCAAATTAGGGAAGGAGTATCGATTACCGGCAAATACATAAAACCCAAAGGTTATATGGATTTGCCAGTAATAATGCCCGATTTTTATATACGAAATGGGGTGAATGTGGATATATGGATTGGTGGAGTTTTCTATGTATATACATAATATGCACAAAACATTATAAAGTTTACTCGGTGCGTTGTTTACCGAAAAAGCAGTAGAAGACCTCCGAAAAATGTTTGGAAGTTGTTGTGACGATTCAGCGATGTATCCGGATCAAATTTTAGATTTCCAAAAACCTTAACATTTTTTTTTTATATATAATATATAATCTGATAATAAACATTTAAAAAGTTTTTAGATTGTGCTAATCCTAGAGGAAAGTGCTAATAAATCTAGAAAATGCTGTCTTATGCAATAGGTAATCTGGATCTAAAAAAATTGATATTTTCAATACAACAAAATATATCTTCAGCTTCAATATTTCGATCGAGATTACTTATTGCAAAAATGCAAATACCTATAAACTATGTAAACTGTATTAGTCTACAAAAATCGTCTGTAACCAAGATAATTATATGGTATGTGTATAATTTTGTTTTATCTGGATTACCAAAGATTTCAGGTTTTTCTTATCTAATCCATAAGATTTTATTGTCTTGATTGCAACGATAAACATAAATATTTTAATATATTTTAAATATAAATTGTTTATTAAAAATATTTGAAAACAAATTAAAAAGATCCAGTAAAAAACAATAAGAAATTAAAAAACCAAATTACAGACTAAAATGACCAACAAAACCATTTCAAGGTTCTTCAAAATTCTATTAAAACAAAATTTAATCGACTGCCTCTACTATCTGTATTTTAAAGGTCTTAAAAAAACGCTCTTGGAATATTGCAATCACCACTTTTCAATAACATTGGTTTCTGGTTTTACTCAAATTTTAAACCATTTTATTTCACAAATAATGCCATCTACAGTCCCAAAATACACATTGTTAAAATGTCTACACTTATATTTTATATTTGCTGTTCTGATTGAATATATCCCCTTAAAAGCCCTTTCGAAAAGCAGAAGTCTCTTCTTAAAAATGGCACATTCTTAGGAGAAAGACGACAACTTGTTGCCAATTCGCCATAAATTATGTTAGAATGTGTCGAGTATTATTGGAAAGTCCTGCACTCCGAACCGAATGTTCGCTTTTCGTATTGTTCGTATTGTTTCGTATTCGCTTTTCGTATTGTTGCTATAGAAAAAATTGTTGCTTTCAATTTTTCTATAGACAAAATTGTTGCTATCAAATTTTTCTTTAGAAAAAATGGTTGCTTTCAATTTTTCTTTAGAAAAAATTGTTACTTTCAATTTTTCTTTAGAAAAAATTGTTGCTTTCAATTTTTCTTTAGAAAAAATTGTTGCTTTCAATAAGTTTAAAAAAAAGTCAATAAGTTTAATACACAACTTTTCTGAAATCAGTGAACTGAAATTCTGCCAAAATATATTGGTGTTGTATTATATATGTATGTATACTTTTATATGTTCTTAAAACCCATGAATATTTTATAAAATACGCATTTAAATATATTGATAATCTATTTATTGTACTTCGAAATTCTGCAACGCGCCATTCTAAATATTTTGAATTTTTTTAAATATATAATCGCAGCAAATATTTTTTTATATGATTTTGCTGATTTGTTTTATCAAATAGACATATTATTTTTTATATATCTATGGTTATTTGAAATATTTCATTTACAGTTATATAGTTATAAAATATAATTTACATAAGTGAAAATAAAATTATTAAAGAAACCAAAATATGGCGGTCACACAACTTTACTACATTCTGAATCATAGTTTCGTCTTCCACGCAATGCTTCGTTATTTAAAATGTTTGAAAATCAAAACAAATAGTTCGAGTAGTACTTTTGCTATTGAGGCATCTGTTAACACTTGTCTGAAGATGTCGTCACTTAAATTGGAATCTACAAACAATGTTACCAATATTGGCAATATACGATCGTATATATCGTATATAAAAAATGAAATTATTGAATATGGATGAAGAATTTAACAAATATATTAAATAAAACAAGAGAAAATGTAGTTAATAAATGGCTACTGTATTTAAATATTATATATTATTTTGCAGCAATTTTAGTTTTCTGGAATAAGTAGTAGAATGTTTAAATGGCATAGACATTTTGAATAAAATGGTAAGACATTTCTAAATCTACAATCTTGTTTTGTTTAGGTAACAAAGTTTCACTTTTCTTAACTTTGTTAATATTATTGTTAAGAAATCGTGGCGAATAAAATTTTAAACATAATGTGGAAAACTTGTGATGGTTAGGTAACGAAGTTTCAAATATCGTCAATTCGTAACTACACATTTTTACGACTGTTTTTTGGTAATGTTACATGGGATATAAGCAAAGATAACCAGTATCAACCAGTAACTCTGGTTTCTTGGTTCTTATTTTCAAGAGTGTTTTTATGAATTTTCTCAGATAATTTATAATAAAAAAAAAATAAAAATAACTAATAACAATAAATTCTATTGTATAAATATTTCAAATGCATTACAAAAATCACATTTAACACAACATACCTGCATTCCAATGATGGCATAGATAAAGAATAACATCGCAATCAGCAGACAAACGTACGGCAGTGCCTTGAAGGACTGCACAAACGTCCACAGCAGGATTCGTATCGTATATCCTTGTCGCAGTAATTTTATCAGTCGTGCGGCTCGAAAGAGTCGCAAGAAACCCACATTAAAGGTGTTGGCCTAAAAAAAGAAGATGAGAAATGTCGCCAGCAACAAAAGCCAGTGTTAGTATCCTATTTTATCTTTCATAATATTTGTATATAAATGAATATTAAATATTGTATCATTTGTATAACAAAAAAAATATCTGGTTTTCTTTTTTAAGTTTAGGTGCGTGGTGGATTTTCCAATTGTGTTGTGTGGGTGGGGTTTTGAGTGTTGTGAGTCTCTAGCGAATTACTTTTTTGTATGTTGGTATTGTTTTTTTTTTCTTAAATGGATAAAGTATTTCCAGGAACAGATGTGTCATGGAAAACAGGTGTTTTAAGGTAAAACACAGCTTATGCGCACACACTATCCAAATCAAATCTGATCCGAGAAATGTTCTTTACCAGGAATAGGGCAAACAGTGATCTGCTGGATTTTACCTCAACGTCAATTTTGAATCTTGCCTAGAAGTTGAATTTGTGATATGTTGTAGAGAGTTTGAGACAGAGACAGTGAAACAAAATAATATAATAATAAAATGTGATTATTGTGCAGAAATAATTAATAATAACATTTTTTTGTTGTTCAGTATTTTGGTACCTACCCCAATTTCGAGAACCATTGCGTCAATTATACTTCCGATGACAGTAATAAAGTCAAACACATTCCATGGATCCTTGAAGAAGTTCTGTTGTATGCGTGTGATGTGGAAGAAAACAAAAGATTAGTACAAAACAGTTCACAAAGAACCAAACTACGGTTTTGATTTTTTGATAATATTTTTTTAATTTTAAGGAAAACAGGATATTTGCACTAAATTAAATTTTGCAGAACTGTGTGTGGTATTGAACTAAAGGCGAGAACAAAGTTATTCGTATGACAAAAATTACAATAATTGTTTTTTATTTGCTAAACTGGGGCTAAATGTCTATATTTTACTACAAAAGTTTGGAATGAATGGAAATATATGAATATCTAAATTTAATTATTTTTTTAATTTCAAATATATGGATTGGCGTGCTCTAAGAAGCTATATATGTATTATAACAAGATATATTGAGAGCGTTCTACGCAGGATTGATTATGTCCTCTTTGTCTTGAGGTGTTTTGATAAATATATTTTTATACTTTGCTGAAATGTGTATACTACTTGAACTATTCGGAAAATGAAACTACTGTAAATTAAAAAAAAATTGCAAATTTAGTTTTTAAAGTGCAAAATATGATGACGTCAACTGTACACGAGGCAGAGAGTCTACATGAGGTACTGCGAACAGTAGCTTAACCTTAACCCGGGAAGATTAAAATCGGAATGTTCCGCTTGCTTATTGGCTGTTTTTCTTTTGGCAAGGTAAATTTAAGTTAAAATTGGCTACAAAAGCGGATTCTATTTTTGTGAAATTTATTTCTTCTTATTTTTAGGCTGATGCAAATATTTAGGAGCAAACAAAATATTTTGGATAATAATAAGAAGCTCTGAAGTTTGTCTATGTATTGATTCTTCGTAGTCGACTAAATCTTACTCAACATATAACCATGACAGGTTCCAAATTGATAAAAAAGTCCATCTCACAACTGCAAATTCTTGCACGGTCAAACAATGAATGGAATCTTGTAATTTTTATACCACTCATGAAACAGATGACAAGTTCTCAATGAAATCTGTTATACAATTCATACAGTTTGGTGGAAATGATGAATGATTCCTTAAAAATGTATTTTTTGCCGAATATTATTATGGCAGTAATAAGCGATGCGACAAAACTAAATTTATCGCTCATGATAATCATCGGATTTTTCCCATTTTTCCTTAAGTTTCATATTATTTGAAGATGACTGTAGAAAAACAATAATATCAAATAACACAATGGCCTCAATAAAGGACAAAACAAATGGAAAAGTTTTGAAAAATGACTAGAAACAATCAGTGATTTTATGTCCAAAAAAGGCATTTGAAAAATCAACACTAATCTGAGAGAAATTGGTCAAAAAGAAGACAACGCAGCAATCCGCCGCCAAATAGAGGAAAACCAATTTAGTTAAAAGGCGCATCTTAATATCATGGATGGATAAAAATGCAGTAAATTAGATGACTCCATACTGAATGTAGAGACAAGTATTATAATTTAACCTACAAAACATTGAATATTTTAATAAACTTGTCAATACTTTAAAATGTTAAATCAATCAAGAAAGTTGGCCACTTCCACTAAAGAATCCTAAATTAGACACATATTTGAAAAAAGCTGTCGTACTTTACAGCTGCGTATTGTAATCCAAAATAAGTATATTTGATAACCAGAAAGTTAGGTGATGTTTTATATGAAAAATCTAATCCGCGATAATCATTATGTTAAAATAAATACAGCCATTTTCTGAAAAAAGGTTTTTACCATGAAACTTTTGATTGCTAATTCTAGAAATTTAAAGTCAAAAGTTATATAATATTATAATTGCCGTGAGATAAAAAAACCATCAACCACAAAAACAAAATAGTCACGAAACAAATTTGCAAAATTAACCACGTCAATGTCAACAGTGACTTTGGGATTAGATTCTGTGGGCTGAAATTCTCAATACACACAAAAGCAAACTTTCTTATGTATATTAGAGGGATGTAGGCATATTGGTAATATCAATTAATATATATATATATATAAAATATAATATATTTATATAAAAGACAGCAGCATGAAAGTCTGTGGTGTAAATTACCAAAAAAGCGAATTAAAATGTAAGTTCTATAAAAAATACATGAAAGTTCGCCTTTAAAATGTCCACTAATGTATTCGCAAAAGTGTCCACGGGACGAGTGTCCCTGGGTTTAATTTCCTACTACCGTCTACTACAACCAAGATATTAAAAAAAAAAAACGAAAAACTACTTCTTATAAAAAATGATGAGAGTGTTCAGTGGTCTTTGGTTTACTAATCTTAAATTATCGTTCACAATTCGAATACACATTTTACCACACTTTTTTTGTGTTCAAATATTAACTTTAAATATGTGTTTTAATTTTTTTAATGTTTTAAAAATAAATATATTTATATATAGTTATTGTTGGTTTTTTGCATTTTTACGTTTTTTTTTTTTTTTTTGTTACAAACCTTGACTCCAAATGCTATAATTTTCAGCACAGTTTCCAGCAGAAAGCACATTGTGAATACCAAGTTCATTAAACTTATGACGTCGGACAGAAATAACGGTGCATCATGGAACTAAATTTGGTTTTGGTTTGTGGTCAATCAAGATTTTCTAGTTTATGGATGCTATATATATATGTGTTTGTGTGTGTATGTATTTATTTATGTTTAGGTGTATTTATTGATTTTATTTACTTAAAACTATATATTTAAACATCTTGAAGATGGACGACACTGGGTCTCACACATGAGGACATCTATGTCCATATTGCGTATCAAGAAACTATATATTTATTGAAGATTGTATTATGTGACTTTCGTTTCAAGAAAATGTATATATATTCATCGGAAAAATCGTGTAAATGTGGATAAGATTAAAAAAACAAACGTAAACAAACAACATAAAAATATACTGCAAGACTTCACATGCAACCGAAGAAAAATGCGCCATAAATAGTACTTGATACACAAATCATAACAGATTTAAAGCCAATCTATACAATTTTTGCTCAAGCTGTGGGGTGCAAAGCATGCCAACATAATTAGATTATTACTCTTCAATATAGCTTTTAGATACCATGCAGAAATATGTACAGTGCGCTTATATATAGCAAGACCACGGGCAGTTGCTTTTTTTGTTTATTCTGATGAAGGATTTGTGGAAAGAGGAAAGTTAAAAAAAAATAAATATATTTCTAAAAACAAAAATGAATATATATATTTAGATATGATTCAGGATATGGTGGACCAATGAAACATATTTTCTTACTAGGAACTCGAACAACCCGCACGAACAACTGAATCTCATAAAATGCGTTTATTTTAGGGAGAAAAACCCCATCTACAAAGAGATTCAATTGTTTTTTCTTGGTATTGTTTTTTTTTTCGAGTTTTCCTATTTTTTTAAACACTATTTGTCATTTTAACAACTACACAAACCTTAACACCAAATCCGATAATTTTCAGTACGGTCTCAACACTGAACATTCCAGTAAATCCCATATTGATGTAACGCATCGATTTCTCATAAACATCGCCTTGGTTATGATACTGTTGAAGTCAATCATTTAAAGATGGTTGTTATTGGTTTTTGAATGTGTGGATGTATGATTTAAATGGATGTATATGTGTGTGTAATGCGATTGCATGATACCTCATAATAAAATAAGCGACCGGTGTTATTCTCAATGTCTTGACTATATAAAGATGAAAAATGTTTCATGTGTTGGTTCCAAAAAAGAAATACTATCAAATCAGTCAAAATCGGATTGAGAAATAAAATAATCGGCAAAAAGCAGCCAAAATAAAAAAAAAAGTTTTTTAGTTTTAAATTTATGTGGTAGGGCCAAATGTTGATGTAAAAGCAAACATTTCTGATTGACTAACATAACTTAAAAAAAATGTGAAACACTTAACTATTATACGATTAGATGGTTTGGTATAAAATGTATATTTTTATATTATATTAAATTTTTTTGAGATCTAAATAGCACAATAATTTTTCTATGTATTTTGACCTCCAAATCTCAATAATATGCATACATTTTTTTTTTAATTTTCATCGATTTTGGTTTAAAAATGTCTTTATTTAACATTATCCAAATTAATAAAGTTATAATTATAATTAAGAGTTATTTAAATAAAAACAACGATATCGAGTAAAAAACAAAACCAATTAATAACCTTACCTCAAATCAATTTTATTAGGCCAAAATAATCAAAATCCGGATATACACATCTCTCATTCTGTCGAAAGAATCTTATGAGACATCAATGGCCAAATTGTTGAAATGCTTTTATTGCACATCATAATCTGACACTGGTAAAGGAGGGTATTTTTTTCAAATCATGATTGTTAAATTTAGAAATCCGGATATTCAACCTTAATTCCAGATTGTATCTTTTTTCTGATCCGAAAGCCAAATTTCATGGTTTGTATTGCGACAAAACTTCTGAGTGATATTTTTGCCATTTTTGAGTTAAGCTCGCCAAAATGCATAGGAAAATAATAGTTATATTTTTCAAGTGTTATTACTAGTCATCGCAAAGGAGCGTACTTTCTTATTTTTTTTGCAAAAGCGATAGTTATACAGATAAAGTGTACAGAAATTTTTTGCAGAAAGAAAGTAATAGATCGCAATTGTTGATAACATGCGCTTTAATAGAGACGAATCATCATTATCGTTTAGTTTATTTTTTAAATATAATAACTTGCAAGTAAATCACAGGTGAGCATGCTTTTTGATATTTTTGTGTGTTATTTGTGCTGTTAGATCTAGTAGTTGACATTAAAATATGTGTGTTTTTCATTTCTGATAGTTGTGTAGACAAAATAAAAATTGCAATTTACAGATTTTTGCGATGGCATGCTAAATATGGTGCTGATTTGTTTTTTCGTGACAGTTTTTTTTTTTAAATAAAACAGTAATACTCAAACTCAATAATAAACAAAGTAATATAAAAAGTCTTAAAATATAAATAGGTATGTTTTAAAAAGCCAACTAGTCTAAGCTTGTGATGTTCGCGCAAATGAAAGCATCTGATCAGAACCCCAATATTTGCTACATAATAACTTCAAGAGAGGACAACAAGGGTCGGCACATTGAATTTTAAAGAGCATACCGTGATGACTTAAAATTAAGTAATGTTGTTTATTAATGTCATTCATCTGATCCATCGGATACATAATGACGTGCTCATCTTTTATTTTCTTAAATTGCATACAATCAATAGATTTTACATCCGATCTCATGCAAGTTTATAAAGAATACTATACAATTTCGGCAAATTTAATTATCGTGGTTTTACCTATGTAGCATCTTGTAAAGCAGCCGGTGCAGACAATATCCCAAATATGTCTGCTGACCGCGGCCTACAAGATCCTGACAAAAGCTATCTTATCGAGGATACAGTTCTATATCAAAAGAACCTTACGGCGCCAACAAGAAGTGTTCCGAACAGGGTATTCGTGGATCGAACACATAAATATCCTAAGCAAATCGGCCTGCTCTACGTTTTCGAGACATGGAAAATGACCTCTGCTCTGACTGCAAACTTTTATCAATCACTGCTCGAGGCGGATCTTGTGCATCAGATGGCCATAGTCTCCAATACTGAATTGAGGAGACGAAACAGACAAGCACCCATTTCAATGCATGTTTAACGGAGAACATTGTAGCAGCGGTAGAACAATTTCGAAAAAGAAAAGTTTGGAGCATCTGGTCTTCCAATAACATTTTGGGTTCCATTAAGCATGTCTGCAATGTCCGACCATACGTTTAATTCCAAGTAGTAGGGGAAACGAATCCAAATCGGCAGGTATTATATATCCTCTGCTCGAACCAAATGTCCAGTCTTTATGTGTTGCTTTTTCAATTCGGGTACTCTCTCTTCATAATGGCATAGAAATTGAATAGGTCTCTCATTCAGAAGTTGTTAGAATTTTAAGCATAGACTAAGTGGCACTTCGCGCTGATACTATGTATACTGTATATACTGTATACTGTCTTAAATAAAAACGTTTTTTACTCTTTCAGACCTTTCAATTGTTTCAAGACCATTCAATAAGGCCCTGTCGGTATATTCCTCAGTTTTCTATACATATGCCCTAAACTGCAGTTTTCACCAAAATAAATGAAAATCATGATTACAACGAAAGAAAAAACTGTCACAATAAACAATCGCCAAAAATAAAAAACCAAATAATAGGCAAACATCATCACGTGCGTGCAGAAAACCCAATCACCGCGAAAAAGCGCACACAAAACACCAAACAATTATTGTGTAATATGTTATAATTGTATATGTTGTAATGTATATTATGTTTTTATATGAGTGTTTCCCGGTTGAAACAGAAAAAACGCAATATCATGTAGAAATATATGTGTGAGTTTTTTTTTTGAATTGACGGTCAATAAACGTGTTTTGTGTAAGGTGTGAAATAATATTTCGATAAGTTCGAAAAATGTTTTTTTAGGGTGGTGTTGGTAAATGCTTATGTTCAATTATATTAGTTTTTTTATTATAAATATTTCTTATGAATTATTCTTTGGGTGTTGTAGTGGGTGTCTGGGTGGTTAGGTTTATGTAAATTTCACTATTTATGGATTCAAATGTTTTCCAACTTCGAAGAATCAGCTCGTTACAACATACCTTCATCATAAGCAGCAATGTATTGAACACAATCAGCATCATTATAAAATACTCGAATGGTGTTGATACAACTATACGCCAGACTTTGTACTTAAAGCTGTTACGCTTGCTGGGCATGTACCTTTCGAGTGGTCTAGCTCCAATCGTAAAATCAATGCAAGATTTCTGTATGAAAAAAAAGTTACCATTGGACAAACTCAACAAACAATAAGCCCCTCTCTCTCACCTGATTCTTGTCAATTTCACCATCTTGTAGTTCTGCCTCACCTTGCTCCTGAAATGTAATGATAATCAAGGCCACGAATATGTTAACGAAGAAGAATGGAAACACTATGAAGTAGACAATATAAAAAATGGACATTTCGATGCGGAAATTTTGAATTGGACCCTTGTTCTCGTACGTGGCAGACATTGAGTTTTGAAGCACCCTAAAAAAGAAATCATCAAAAACCTATTCCGAAGATAAAAAGTGTTTAAAAAAATAACTTACGTTGGCCAGCCCTCGCCGGTCTGCACTGCAAATAGTGTTAACATGGCAGTGGCAACATTGTCGTAATGGAAACTTTGCGACAACCATTCACGTTGTTCTTGTTTTGGCAGTTTACTGTCTCCGTCAAACATAAAGAATGATCCCCTAGAAATAGAAACAGTTATTAATAAGAGCTAGCTTTAAGAAGAATAGCAACAATTGGGCTACATCTATGAATTACTCTACAGAACCTCTATAAATGGCTAAGTTAGTATCTACGATTAAAATTAAAAAAAGGTAATGTTAGTAGTACACTCAGCGGAAGATCTAAAAGAGTATTAAGTTAATATATTTCGGTCTAAAACCATGGAAAAACTATATATATATATATAGATCACATAGATTATAAAACACACATTATTTAAAAGAACTTTACTACGTAAAACCAAAAAAAAACTTCTACTTACTGGCAATCGATGGCATTGTGCTTGCTCTCGTCCGTGCAATGGAAAAACTTTCCGTTAAACAATTGCACACCGATAACGGCAAAGATGAACTGGAACAGAATGTACACGATCAGGATGTTGACTACGTTCTTCAGTGAGTTCACAACACAATCGAAGACCGCTTTAAGCTTTGGGACGCGTTTGATAGTCTTGAGGGGACGCAGGACACGTAGCACACGCAACGATTTGATTGTGGACAGATTCTGACCAACGCTACCCTTATCGCCACCACTTGAAATCAAAAAAATGCATAAGTATGAATCCAAAACTAACAACTAGCATTTACCTCATATCAAAACCAAAGCTGACGGCAGCACATATTACAACCACAGCGTCCATAACATTCCAGAACTCTCGCAGATAGCTACCTGGGTGTAATATGATGCCTAAATCGACAACCTTCAGTAGCATCTCTATTGTGAAGACGCCAGTGAAGGCGTAATCAAATAAATTTAATACTTCGTTGCGGAAGGATTTCTCTTCGACGGGATCTTCAGCTGCTAGTGCTATCGATGACATCGATATAACCAGCATAATGAAAAAGTCAAAATATTTCAAATTGACTACCCAATGTGCGGCACGACGGATTCTAGTAAAAAATACAGTTTACAGGACAAAAAGCATTTTTTAGGTTATTTTTTAAACATACGGATTGGTTGGTGATAGTATGAACATTGATGAATACGGCAACATGGGTTTCGGTCCATCAGGAATTTCTTCTTCCTCTTTTTTCTCCTCGTTCTTTTTGCCACGTTTGCCCTTTGTAGCCGGCGATGTTGGTGTCATACCCTCCGTTTTAGGTGTTCCTCCTTCTGCAGCATGAAGTGCTTCCATTTCCTTTTCTAGCTCTAGCAATTGTTTCTCTTTGTTCTCTTCTTCTTGCTCCTCTTCGGCAGCAGTCAGTTCCTGGGCATTCGCCAAATTATCGACAGCGATAGCCAAGAACACGTTTAAAAGTGTATAGTTGCCGAAAAGCACGAGCACGATGAAATAACTAAAAGAAAAACACACAATATTTTCAATTGGCTCTTAGACAATTATTCAAAGTGAACTTACAGCGAATAAATCATTCCTTCCTTTTTTTGAAGACGCTGTGATTCAATACCCTGGTACATAACCTCATTCCAATCTTCACCAGTCAAAATTTGAAACACCGTCAGCAAAGCAATCGGAAATGTATTGAAGTTTGTGGGCGGTGTACCTTCAGGAAAATTAAACTGACCACCGAACAACTGCATACCAAGCAGTGCGAATATAAGGATGAACAAGAAGAGCAGGAAGAGCAATGAAATGATCGAACGCATCGAATTGAGCAGCGAAATGACCAAATTACGCAGTGATGACCAGTACTTAGTCACTTTGAATATACGCAACAGTCGCAATGCTCGCAGCACGGACAATCCGAAGGAGCCATCCTTTAGTTCTGACCAGATAACCTCAAAAATCGAACCACAAATAACGACACAATCGAATCTATTGAATGCGGACTCGAAGTAGGTACGTGGTCCAAGTGCATACATCTTGACCCACATTTCACACATGAATAGACCCAGGAAAACGAATTCAGCGATATCTAAAACAAAAAAACCACAATTATTATAATAATTATTTCATAAAAAATACTTACATAAAAACTTGGTCAAATAATCCGGTTGACCGTAGTGCTCCACAGCTACGGTCAGTGTATTGAAGAACACCAATACAATGACAAACCAGTAAAACCACTGGGCCTTGACCGTGTGTCGGATCCAGAAGCGAAATCGCTTCTCAGCTCTCCAGAAATCCTTAAATCTTCCTTGGTTTTTCACTTTTGATTTAAGGTAACCTGCAAATTAGACACAACAACAGTTACACAATATTTGACAGGCGACCAGCGCGCAGAATATATATTATTTATAAAAAAGAACGCAGCGAATAATAATTAGTATATTTATTACATGCGGCTGTTTTTATATAACTATTATGAATAATTGTGCTTATTTGGTTATATAAATTGCATAGGGACCGTTAACCGATGAGGGCGGCACCAATTTATATTTGGTTTTTAATGTTGTGCAAGCGAATAACAAATTATTTAATATTTTTATACCGGTAAAATTTTTGTTTTTATATACAATACTATTTATTAGTTTTATACATGATTTCATCGTAACAAACAAAAGTTGCTCTTTCAGACCGAATTGATCATTAATATTACCTTAGCCGACCGAAAACTTTTTCTAACTAATGGTTACTCTGTAAGATTTGTAAATATAGAACTTCCGTTTCTATATACAACACTTAATATATATATAAATTCCTTTGATCCCTATTCGGGACATAGGGCATCAGCAAAAAAGTTGCAGAACTGGACGCGGTTGGCGGCCAAAGACTTTATCGCCGTCCAGTACGTTTGAGCTTCTGCCAGCTCTCGTTCGACTGTGCGCCTCCACGTCGTTTTTGGTCTACCTCTGCTGCGACATCCTTGCGGTTCCGCTTGAGAACCGCGCCGCAAGGTTCTAAGTCGAACTTGCATTGAGACGAGTGCTTGTCTGGTTCGTCTCCACAATTCAGTATTGGAGACTACCTCCGGCCATCTGATGCACAAGATCCGCCTCCAGCAGTGGTTGACAAAAGTTTGCAGTTTACCGGTCAGAGCAGAGGTCGACCGATTTCACGTTGAAGTCGAACAGTCTTAGCTTCGTTCGTTTTGACAGCTGAGTGGAGCGCCAGACGACACTGATGAACATCGCAAAGGCTAAGCGGGCTTTGTTGATTCGGGCACAGATTCCAATTTCTGTGCTTCCATCAACAGTTAACAAGCTTCTGAGGTAGCAGAATTTATCAACAATCTCAACGGGTTCATAGTTGAGTTGGATGTGCTGTAACAACACCTAATGATTGAACTAAAAATCCCCGATGATTAGGAGTCTTAATTTGCCCTACGCGACTCTAACAACTTTGCACGGCAAATGCGCATATTTTTTGAGATAGCTTTATGCAACGAGATCTATCATGCTTTTTATATTCGGAATAGTGAATCATAATAATAATAACCTTATTGTTCTATACAGGGTGCGTACACTCTAACAAATTATTCACTTTGTAAGAAAGTCGAAATGTCGCTACTCTCTTGCAAAGCGTATTTAAGTTTGTATACAAAGTTAAAAGTCACTTTGTATGCAAAGTGAGTTTTAGATTTTTTACAAAGTTAAAATCACTTTGTATACAAAGTTGAGTTGAGCGTGTATGAAATATTCACAATGGATCATCGATTTTAGAATAGGCTGGACGCAACAAAATGCAGTTAAACATTTAAAAGAAGTTTTAAATAATGATTTAATTAATTTGGAACTCGAATAAAAAATCTTATCAATTGCCAGAAAGTCGATTTTTTATATGTCCCGAGTCTCGAGCTATATCAAGCACTCCCATGGTGTTGTCCCTGGCTGTATAATAAAATAGCGGTAAGGCCTCACAAGCCTTGACTTTAGCTTGGGTAACCAGCATCAGGACACATATGATCTTAAATTGGGTAAAGAAGTTGGACTTACAGACAGACCGCATCTGAAATCATCATCACATCTTTAAACATTGTCTTCACAGAACAGCCGATATATTCTCACAATCCATTCTTTAATTTTAAAAAATATTGTATTTTATCTGTACAGCGATTCTGTCCGACTTATTAACATCGCTAAACCCTAAATCTTCGCTGTGACGTCACTTGTAAGCAACAACAATTCTGTCATTTGTATTTTCATCCGGTGGTTTTGCCGCATGGTCAACGTTACATTCGCGCTATATATCATATGTTCGTTAACGCATTAGAAAAACTTAACGATGATTTGAAAGGATCTAATTTTAGAGTGATTTACTTATAACAACCTATTTTGCAGTTGATAAGGTTCGTTCGTACAATTTCATTATTAATTTTAACAGGAAATTAAAAAAAATATTGAATACAGGCAAGACAAAGAATATTATACGAAAAGCATATTTAATCGTATAACAGTTTTTTTGCTTATTGGAAAGTTGTGACACATTTGGCTCTCAATTTACTAAGTACTAGTACATTTTATTTAGGAGTTCTTTAAATTAAAAACTATGTATTTCTATTTAATTATAAGTGCAAAATAAAATATATGAGATTTTGTAAAAAGAGATCTAAAATAAAGAATACCGGTTTCTAGCTACTATAATTAAAAATTTAATACCAATTTATAAATATTATTTCTTGGAGTCAATTATTGAATAAATCATCATTAAATAAATTTTTTTATTTTAAATACTCAAAATTTCAAAAGTTGAAACGCGTTTAAATATTAATTGGAATGTGTGTATATTTTTCATTAAATTATTATATCGTTATTATTTGTTTAATTATTATTATTTTATTTAAAAAAAATTTGGGTCTAAATTTCATTTTCTATATACAATTGTTACTATAATCATTGTATTTATTGTTTTTTTTAAATTTTTAATAGTGCACAATTGTTTTTTCACCCTTTTATTTAGTTTGGTACAAAAATATTGTTTTGTTATCAAACACAACACATTACATAAAAGTGGTTGTCTTGACAGCTGTATGTCAAAAATACAATTCTAATAAGGTTATTTTAAAACAAACGTCAAAATAAATAGATTCGTTGAATACATTTTGCTGCGCGTTGCTTTTCAATAAATGCGTTCCTTAGCGAGATTTCGGCAGAACCGCTGTACTGAACCTACACGGAATTATTTCGCGTTGCGTAGCCATTTCTAGGCAGAACTGTAATCCGCGATGAAGTAAGCAAACATCGTAAGGATCAACAACTTAACATACAATCACTCGCCTTCTCCTTTTTAACAACTCTTTCTTTCGCTCACACCACTACCTCCCTTTTCTCCATCTCTATTTTTGTGCCTCTATTTATCTCCCTCTATATACAATTATTTCATTTTATCACCCTTCTTCCCTAACTTCCTCCTTCCCAGCCATTCTTCCTTTTAACTTTCTTCCTCTCTGCATTTCTTCTCTCTCTTCTATCTCTGTCTCTCTTTATAGGGCAACCTCCATTTTTCACTCTCTTCCTAATTTCTCAAATCGAAGAAGTTTCTCAGACTTTCGTATTATCTGATATTGAAAAACGAAGAAACACCACCTTCAGCGACTTTCTCAAGACCAAAATCTGCTATTGGACCAACAATTGAATGCGAAAGTATGGAAAATTTTCCAATTGTTTTTATATTTCAATGGACCAAAAAAGTATTTCTTCAATTAAATAAATAATATCGTTTTATAAATAAGTGTTTCGAATTCTCGTCTATATACGTTTACTGTTTTAATACATTATTTTAAAATATGATCTCTAAGTTAAGCTTCTCTCTATGTTTTACAATACTACAGGTTGTATAATAATAATATAATACTTTTTTTATTTTATTACAACTAAAATTGCGTTTTATATATACTGCGGATAAAAGCGGCAATTTGGAACTGCTAAATGTATGTTCAGAGCTTCTTGAGCATTTTTTGCCTATGGAACTGCAACTTATTTTTAATACATTTTTTTCGATTATAGATAAAGCGTTAATGGTAGGTATTTATGTTTATAAAGCATTTTTATACTAGATATTTATTTATCAGTTTGTACAGCTCAATTAAGTATTTATAGATAAAGGCTGCATATAGAGATACTGGAGAAATTCCTGATAGATAAAATAGACCAATAATTTAATTTCTTTTGACAAAAATTCCTTCCAGTTCTCTTAAATCTCGAATTTAATTAATTTACAAATTAACTATGTTTATATAGAAACTGCGGTGAATAAGGAGTTAAAAAGGAACTGCAGCACAATAAAAAATGCTAAACAAATACGTTTTTTTTTAGATAATTATACTATTGATAAGAATGTACATATATTTTAATATGGGATAGATAGTGGAGCAGCACGGGCGCGATTCACTTTACCTTTTTTTCGTTTACCGACTGCAAATAAACGTAAATTTCTTCAGATAGATAGATTTAAAATAGTTGAAAAAGGTTGAGAAATGTGTCTTCTATATATAAATAGGTTCTAGGAATTTTACAGATAAAAAAAAACTAACATGTCTAGGACATGTTTTTTATATATGGAAATTCGATTGAGATATACGCTTAATAGCCAATAGTTATAATAATCTAGATAATTTAATAAAATTATGGATATGTTATATATAAGATATAAGATTGAATCGCAGAAATAATTACCATCGTCGGCACAGTCATCGTCTCCATCGTCCTCTTCGGTGTCCGTTGACTTGGATTTGCCCAAGTTTTTTAGTTTTTTCCTTTTTGCCGCTGCTCGTCTTCGGGCTAATAAATAAGCAACGATAAATTAGCAAAAATCATTATCATCTGTATGAAGAGTGTCCAACCTTCCATGATGTGCATTTTCTCCTCTTCAGTGGTTCTCTCCTCGGCTAGGATTACCTCCTCTGTAATCGAAATTTGTGTTTTTTGTTTAATGTTAAAATTTCAATCAAAACAAGGGAAGTGTAAAAGCATATAAGCAACATTAGGAAAATATACTCTACCGGCTTTGCAAATCCACTCCACGTAGCCATTGAGCTCTCGCTCGAGCTGCTGCTGACGCCTAAGCTTCAGAAACTCTTGTCTGTTTTCGACCTTTTCTCTTTCTTTAGCGAACTCTCTACAAAATACAGTCACGCGCAAGGAAATACATTAGGATTTAGCATACTAATAATTTTTTAAATGGATTTGGCTCTAAATAAAACAAAACAAATCAGAGAGGCGATCTAGCAATATACACGCCGTTGTGCGGACGGTAACCTGCTTTTGTGATCCAGTCTAGGTATGAGGTCATGTGCTCGACCAGCATTTTCCTGCTTCGAAATTTGTGGTACTGGACCCGACGGTCGACTCGATTTTTTTCGTTTGAAAACTCTCTTAACATTTCAAAACCCCGTCGACAAGAAAAATAATTGAACAAGTAAAAAAAATATAATAATAAATAATAATGTTGTTTATTGACATCAAATGATGCAAAATACTCACCCACTGAGGACACCAAGAACTAGATTGAGCATGAAAAAAGAGCCCAGCACTATGAGAGGAACGAAATAGACCCAATTGAACGCTGAACCAAGAGCATCGTTTGTCTAGAAAATACCATAGAAGAAAAAACGAAAAAACATAGGAGATTAGTGCGGTGAGATGTGACACATACACATCGATAAAAATTTATGTACGACAATCATATCACATTAACAATATAACATCTAATTCCTGGGTCACGTTCGCTAATCCTTCACTATAAAATATCGGGATGGATTATCAAACGAACCAGGAACACACAATAATGATATACACAACAACGGGGTTGGAGAAATACACATGTATACAAGGCAGAACATCGAATTCTTACCCAATACAGTATTGCGGTCCAACCTTCCATGGTGATACACTGAAATACTGTCAGCATAGCAAACCCGATATTATCGAAGCTGGTTATTCCGAAGTTCGGTCCAACCCATTTTTCGTCACAGATGCTCGTATTGTAGTTGCACACATACGAACCGGCCGGTGCAACTGACAAGTTGTCCGTATTACATGGTGTGGCCAAATCACCCTCTTTCACGATTTTAGCTAAATGAAAACAATCAAATTAAAATATAACAAGATATTTTCGAATAATTATAATACTCACTTATATCTTCTAAGCTATAACAACTCTTGTGCAGAGCGCCCGAATAAAACTCGAGACCGATGATTGCAAATATAACGATAGCAAACAGGACCAAGAGACCGATTTGAAGTAATGGCGCCATTGCCTTTATTATTGATTTTAAAACTACTTGTAAACCTGATCGAGAGAAAAGAGAACGAACGCACCAGGCACAAAAACAAAAACGGTTAGTCAGTTTCTTATCTAAACTATATGAAAATATAATAAACTATATTAATCAACTACAACTATTGAATATGTTTATTGGATTGATATATGTTGATCTACTGATTTATTACTAGCACACACTACTCACTAGGAATTCCAGATACTAATTTTAAGGGCCGCAGCACACGAATAGCCCTTAAGGTTCTGAGATCTAACTCTGTGGTCTGTGGTATCATTGTGATGAACCTATTTTTTTGGCGACGACATAAAAACAGAAAGAAAAAACACTCGTCTAGAATAATTGTTAAGCTAAATAGGCACTAGCAAAATATGCTATATTTATAATATATAAATACTGTTTTTATAAACTAATAATCTATTTAAACTAAGGTTTTTTTTTCCTAACTGGAAAGATCTAGCATTTGGCTAAACGCTTCTAAAGTACATACTATATTATTCACCTAATGTGGTAAAAGTTATTAGTAATGTCTATATATCTAAATATCTAATTAATGTAAAGTGATGAATTTCCTCCGGTTAAAGTTGAGTCACAAAATAGTACTGTTTAAAAAAAAATGTTAACATTTTGTATCAAAAAACTACTTTAGGTCCCAATAATTATAATATGTATCAAGTATCCCGATCCTCATCTGCGGAATTGCCGCAGTATTAAAAAAGAAAAGATAGGAACTCCAGAACCAGTAGAACCAGTTAAGACGTTTTAGAACTCCTGCAACTATTTAATGCACATCCAGACATAAGGCAAAAAGATGAAATAAGATTATTTGAACTCTAGATAAGAATTCGTCAATGTCAGTCATGTGGAACATAGAGAGAAAGTACCGCGAACTGAGCAAATCTCAAAATGCAAGCAAATCGTAGAAATGGCCACCAGAGTTTTTTTACAAGGTTTCCCCCTCTACTGTCCCATATGCACCAATTTCAACCCCACTTCGCAGCCGAAACATGGCGTCAATATGACCGTTGCTATCTTTGAAAATCGCACACTCCGGTTCTATTCCGGCAACTCGATCAATGACACCAGAGTTGGTTACAAGGGTTTGTCGTCGGTCCTGGCTCCGCCACATTATAACCTGCATACAAGGGGCATCGATTATCCGATCCCAACTAACAGAAGAAATAGACTAGTAAGGATCATTAACTGTTCGTCAATTTCAATGTATATACTGTCCGAAAATATGCATTATTTGTCCAAAAATGTTATTTGGGGCATTTTTAATATTTTTTGTAATTTAGAAAAATACACTATTTGGAAAAATTGATTGTTTTTATAAATTAGGGTGGAGCAGTGCACTACAATTTTTTTATACAAATTAAAATTATATTTTTTATTTATTAAAAACAACTGACTGACTGGGTTTGACCGAAATTTTAGTGTCTAGTAAAACATGATAGCCTGTCACAATCTTAGTCAGTTAATCCTTACATTTTGTTATGTTATGTTTTTTTTTATTTAATTATTTTATTTATTTTTTGCATTTTTGTATTTATTTTTTTTGCAATTGTTATTCCGGCAATAAACAAGGTACCGATGCTTGCCGCCTTTTGATAAAACCCCAGTGCAGTTTTGGACGGACTCAATGATCATCGTTCATCCAGGAGCCTAACGCAGATAATTCGGATTTACACATTGTCGTAAGCAGCCAAACACAAAATCCAACAAGCGAATTTCCAATGATCGGCCTATTTACTAGCTTAATAGGTGTACATTTTTTTCTACGAACTGTTTTCGGTGAATTGTATTCCACGAATTTTGTTCTACGAATTGTCTTTCTACAAATGGTTTTCTACAATTAGTCTGAATACCATCCTGACAGCACATGCGAACGATTCAGTCTCACGGATATGGAATATATAATATATATATTAATCGAAACATCGTCTTTGGACTTGATGACTAGATGAATTGCTTTCTCGGGCTCATATTAGTCAACCCTGAAAATTTCACCGCGAAATTCCAACTTGCATCGCGAGGAGGTGAAAGGGATAAGTAGAAGTTACAGTAAAATGTTGGTCCAAGTTTATTTTTTTTTCTTATAGCAAATTAAAAATATACATATTTTATTTATACTAGGTTTTTTTAATTAAATGTATGTTTAATTGAATTTATTTTAGACTCATCACTCACAAACCCATTCCAACCTCCTCCTTAAAATGGACTTTTATAAAACATATAATATAGGTATACACCAAAGAGGTTTTGCCCCTAATTTTAAGGATAAATACATGATAAAAACTAAATCATTAAGAGAAAACATTTTTGGTGATTAGAATTTAAGCCAATTACATTTCTTTTTGAAAGAAATTGAGTGAAAATAGATTATTTATTTGTATACGGAAAAGACATAGTAAAAGTAAGATGCAATGCGGAAAAGTTTCGAATTGATAAGAAACATTCTATATTCATTATAATTGTTTCTTGACCAAGAGGCATTTTTTGTAATTATTATTCACACAATGAAATATAAAAACCAATATTTTATTTTAAATTAGATAATTTTAAAATAATAGTTTTTTTTAGAACGTTGCGCTGGCGGGCTGGAAGACAATTATGTTCCGTTAAAATTTTATTGAAGGTAAACAAATTAAGGACTGGCAACAATAAGCAGATGATCCTGAAGGTGCATTATTTATATATTATTTCTATTTGAAACATTTGTATCACAATTATGAAATCACAATGTAACTCTGAATATGAGGCAATGGTCGACATTGTTGTATATTGACAAGATAATGAAAAATCATTATCAGAGAAATAATGAGAATTGGACACAGCCTATTCAGATAAAATTCAAGCAGAAACTAGTTCATATCTTCAAAAATGTTTTAAACTACATACACTGAGAAAAAGTTTAACAAAACTGTAACCATTTTGTCTGTTTCGTACTCAAAATTATTTTTTCGGTAAAAATAACAATAAACAATTAAAAAACTCTGCTTAAACCAAAACAAATATGTCAAAATAATAAGTTTTTCAATTTCAACTTTCTGCATATTGGTTATTTACAATTTTTCATTTCGAAAAAAATCAGCCATCTGCATCTTGTACCTGTCAATATTCTGCAACAATGTTTAAAATAAAGCCACAGTGTTGATTGTGTGTTGTAGTTACCGGAATTTTAAACGTTTGGAGATTTGCCCAATCGTTATTTAATTTATGTATTTCTGATTCTGCTTGTCAATCTCTTTTTTTTTAAATGTATAAATGCATTAAACGGAGACAATTTTAGGCCCCTTTTAGGCGAGTTTTTATTAAAAGCTGTTTTCAAAAAAAAACTGCAGAATTATTATGCTTTCACCCTTTCTAAAAGTGCATTTCGGTCACGTTTTTATAGTTTTAACCATTTAGAAGTTCCTCTTTCGATCAACACAATTCGACCGCTCTCCACGAAATTTTGAAGATATAAAATAATATTATCCAATTGAACAGTTGGGCTAATTTCTAAATTATATAACACACAATAAGTATTAATCTAAAAATATGTAGTATAATCTATAACTGATTTCTAAATATGTTCTAGCCAATATAGAAAATCTATATATATTATATATAACGCCCACATCACACCAAAACTTTTAAATCCTATTTGCTTTTTCTGAAAACAAATCTAGACGCTTGTAAAATTTAAATTTAAAATTTAAATATATATTACACGAATAATAAGTTACGGGAGTATATTTATATGACTAGCTCAAAAAATCTGTTGAACAATTCCTACTTAAAGACCACTCCTGGGCTATATGACGCCGGACAGCTTACTTGGTATCCGCGAGACGAGCTTTAATGGCCGCAGAACACGAAAGGAGCGCAACATGCGCAGATCGACATCGACATTCGACTCCGCAAAGATGGTCATTGAACTGTCGTCGAAAATGTATTACAAATAAAAAATAAATATGTAGAAATCTTTTATTTACGATGCAGCTGGGCAAGCTCTTATTTTTAATTTTCACATTTTTAGAGTAATATAATATTATATTAAAATGGACAATATACGATTCATGACAATAAAAAAAAAATAAAAAACAGCATCAAGCCATCCGACTTACCCCGTTACTACAACAAAAAAATCCATAATGTTCCATATATTCCTGAGGTAGGAGTTTTTGTGCAGCACAAACCCTAAAGCGAGGATCTTGAGCGATGCTTCAACACAGAAAATGCACAAAAAGTAGGCCTCTGTTTTTTCTAGATCCTGAGCTAATACTGTTTTGTCTCCGTGTGGTAAATGCTCCTCTAGAGCCAGCACTACACAGTTAGCGATGATTGTCAATAACACAGCGTACTCGAAGGGCGGCCATTCGATTATAAATCTTGTGTACCTAATAATGAATAAAAATGATAAAAACAATATTTGGTTAAGCCTTTCTTATGGAACATACCTTCTAATGATGTTTTCCTCAGTTAGAATAAATAATGAGGTGGGCCCACCTCCAGCGGGAGGCTCACCTCTACTACTCGGGCCGCCCATTCTATCAGCTAAGCGATGGGCTCCCTTGCGACCCGAGTGCCCCCCGCTTGAGGAGCCCTGCCCTGCTAGCGCCGCTTCTTGAGCTGCTGCCAACCTGAAAATTTGTTAAAATGTAAAGTATAAAAGGTAATTTTTCAACATAATTAAAAGTTAATTGCAAGATAATATGCAAAATATGCTCCTTTAAAGTTAATTGCATTTGAATTGCTTTCCTTTGAAAATCCCCTTTTTCATGAATAACCACGCGACGAATTAATATAATTTAAAAGAACTTGAGCACATAAATAAACTAGATAAACTTGTTTTTACCAGAAAAATACTAGATCTGCGAATCACTTATTTCTATATAATTTCTGTTACTCATATAGTTAGTTTAACATATAGTAACATATGGTATACCATTATATTTATTGTATGAGAGAGCTTGTAAGTTTTGTATGTATGTGTGTGTGTTTCAGTAGAACTAAAACGCGTGGGCTCATGTGGCAGCCGTATACCCTTGGTTATATGGTGTGGGCATTCAGACATTGTGACTCCGTGCGTCTATTCATCAAGCTAACAGAAGTACTAGGCAAGAGTCTGAGAAAAACGCCAACGCGCGACGATTTTACAGACAATATATATGTATCGCCGTCAACGAAGTAACAGAATATTTGCGACTTTGTATATAAGATGTATGAGTGTGTACATATATACGAATTTTCTTGAATGATAATTCTAGATGGCTGCGTTTGCTCGCGGAAAATACGAAAGTTGAGATGACTGTAATTCCCAGGCGGGGTTCTGTGGGTGCTTACAATTACGCAAAATGAGATTGTTGTTTTTTGTTGTTGTGAGAATAACTAAATAAAGTGTATGGGATTTTGCGCACATAAAATATAGGATATTTCATAAATTAAAAACGAGATTTACAAGAATACTTATACTAATACCTTATACTGTGTTTATGAATATTTTGTAATTGAATTATAATAAACAAAAATCGATTAGGTTACTTTGTAAAACAAGAGTCTTAAAAGATAACGTCTTTCTACATTTAGAAAATTTAGTTGTATTGTGAATAGCAAATTCGGAATTAACCTCATGTGGTTTTAGGTTTGGCTGTTTTGTAATTAATTTTTCATGCCTACAAGTGTCTAATGAAATATTCTATACGTATTTTGTATAACCTACACATAGGAGTTTGTTTTAAGGTATTAACGTGTTTTAAAGAAGAGATGCATTGATAATTTCGTCGCTATATTTAGTGTTGAGTGTCTGATTAACACTATTGCCATGCAAATGACAATATTGATATGAAAATATCGTATGTCAAATGTATGTGTATGTACCGCGTAATTTATGTTTACACTTAACACGAAACGTTAAAAAATACATAACTTCTACTTCATATAAGGTCGATTAGTACATTAGTACAAATATTCTTTACAAAAAGCATTCAGTCTTATATAACAATATTTTCATATTAATATGTAAAGACAAGTATTACTACTTACTAATATTCTATTTGATAATATAAAAATTAGTCACACTTTACAATAAAATTAGTTTATGCGCAAAAGAATAATTCAATCAATTCTCACCACTTACATTCACGTTAATAAAGACAACAAAAAAACATTCGCTAAAACGCGTTACAGAAGTAAGTCTTACATTTGGTTTTAAAGCTCTGGTATGAACTAGCAGACTTTATATTATATACGGCAACTGATTCCAAATTTTAAGTCCATTAATGAAAAACGAATTGTGTAGCTTTTGGCTATCATCACTTGGATGGCAAAAAATAAGATTCCGCAGTGATCTCACAAAATTAAGCTTATCGTAAAGATAATCTGGACTTTGAGTATGTAAAAGTTTGTTAATAAATAAGCAACATCTATAGTTAAGGAAGCTTTTTAGGGAACAGCAAAGTAACATTTCTATGTACACCGAGACGATCAAACTTTCGTAAACAAAAAACAAATCTAGTACATGCATTAAGAGAACGTTTAAGGATTTTAAGGGTCCCTACTGTTGGTTCACCAATAACGACATTTCCATATGTCAGTAATGGAACGAGAAGAGAACGAACTAGATTCAGGCGAGTATCAGAAGTTGCTATGAGGCCACAGACTACACAGACCAGCAAATATATTAAATGATGCTTTACATGCATGTTCAGTCCATGAAAGCTTGCTATTCATTAATAAACCGAGGATTTTAACAACAAACGAGTAGGAAATAACTTCATTATATAACATAAGCGATGGTAGGTTAGGAGGAGTACTAAAAGTGGAGGAGTAAAAATGTTCACTTGAGTTTTCTTTCCGTTCAAAATAAAATCATTCAACGTACACCAGTTTTTGACATTGTCAAGGTCATGTTGATATATCATGAATTGATTTGAAGGTGCATTTAAATTGCAAGGATAATACAATTGGACATCATCTGCAAATAGGTTATACTGTGTTGAACTTTGAAGTTAACATGGCAAATCGTTGATGAAAAGTAAAAAAAAGTTGGGGAAATTAGAAAGATTTCCAGAAATATCAACACATTGCTGGCGGCCACTAAGATAGCTTGATATGACACCAGATGATGTTAGAGAAAATCCAAAATTATTAATAAGTTTATGACACAGAAGAGACTGAGAAATTGTGTCAAATGCTTTTGAGAAATCAAAAAGAATGAGAAGAGCACTTTGTTTTTTATCAAGGATGTCGTCGGTTTTTTCTAAAACACAAATCAAAAAGTATAAAAAGTTTATAATGGTTATTATATATAATATGTTATATAGTATCCGGCTGTTTCGGTGAGCACATTTCGGCGATGTAGTTGTTTTTGTATTGATTGTGTTTTTTTTAAGTTTGACGAAGTGTAGGCGCCGAATAGTTCGCGGACAAGTATGGCGCAAAACATCCAAGAACCATGTTGTACTATATATAATATATACACAAAAAACATTTATCATAATTTATAATAAAATAAAATGTTCTCTGTCAGAAAAAAATCCCTTATTGGCATATGCACTCTGGTTTATCAGAGCACAGAAAATGGCAATAATGTAAACAAAAAGCCATTATGGCAATATTGTTAATCAGAAACAGGGCCCTGCTTGTTTGGAAGCGGAAAGATTGAAGCCCTAACTCCAAACTGGGCAGCAATACACAAATAACCTGCCTAATAGGAATTACAGGATCTAATATATAAAAGGGTACATATGAATTATACTCTAATGAACTCTACTATACAAAATATTCGGTTATGTTTTTTTCTCATGATAGACACGTTTAGATTACATTATAAGACGAGGCAATACACATTTGCACCGTATCGCATTCCTTTTGTTATGTTAGGTCAAAAACATATATTTATTACATAACAGACAATTTATCGAGAATTTTATGGAGGCGTAGACGTTTAGCAATTTCAGACTTTATATGAGGTAGCCCTAGAAGCCAATATCGCTTAGGGAATAGATTTCATGCTACAACAACACAAGCAAATCCGGACGGCATTCTGAATTAAATCGATGTTATGATATAGAACAAATAAAAAAAAATACAAATAACGATGTGCAAAAGAAAAAGATAAACAATATAATCGACAGCAACAAAGAGAAAACAAGCAACAAGAAGAAAAAAGCGGCAAAATAAAAGAATAGTGCGATAGTGGAAAAAACACTTATTACGATACAGAAGACAACTCAGCGTTTGAAATGTGTAATTATTTTGTATTCCAATAAAAGCCTTGAGTCGGTCGTAAACGTAGAATTTTGCTTTTCAACAAGCCTCACCAACCGGCACCAACATCTTAGAACTCATGAAGAGAGTGTATACATTTCTCTACAGTCTATATGTTACACAATTGCAGTTTTTCTGTGTTAGGAAATCGAATGAAAATACATTTCAAAAAGATCTTTTCTTTCTTTAAAAATAGAGAAAAACAAACAAAAACATTGAAAAACAATGTTATCAAATGAAAAGTCTTGTGAATTAGTTTCTATTAGTGCCGAACACGAAATCGCTAAGATGTACGTCTTGTAATGCCGCTAAAAAAGCCCGAATCACCAGGTAAGAAAACAACGTGGGTCAAGTTGCGGCAAAATATGTGGCGGTTGTGCAGTCATGAGTGTGTCTCTAATGGAGCAGACCGAACAATCAGAAACACCGTAATCTTCCATCGTCAGTATATGACCCATGTGCATATTAAATCGAACATATACAAAAATAATTTAAAAACTACATTCATTCCCAAAAATATGTTTTCCCACCAAACAAATAAATTGCATGCATATTAAATTCTCTAAAAACACATGAAATAATATTTTCTGAAAATGTTCTGTGTGCCATGAAAATTATTATTGTTTGTCTCTCAATTATATGTCACATATATATATATAAAACGTATTTGGGTGCAAATAAATATTTGTGGTATTAATTTTAATTAATTAATTAATTTTTTTTTCACATAATTCGAAATTGTTTAATTATTTATTGCGTTGAACTCATTAAATGAAATATTTAAATATAAACATAATATTTGTACATTAAAATCAATATGTATTTGAGGAATATTATACATGTTTCACGTTTTTATATGTATATTATTTATTGATTTTATAAATCGTTTTTAAAATATTATACGAGATTATGGACAGTTTATAATCATCGCAGTTATCAACACGAATCCATTTTAAATATTTCAAATTCATGTTATGTTTTTTTTTATGAAAAAAGCGATCAGTTTTGAAATAAATACACACATCATGAACAAGTGTTAGGCACATAGGTGAGATGTAGTTTAGTCACAAAACTCTTGAATACACAATTTACAGTAAGGACCTTCTTGAGAACAATGGGTCCGTACTGAGACCTGCGTGCGTCCGTTCTTCAGGAATACACTCCATACACTATAAATCGGTCGTAATGAATCTCTATAACTCGAATGTCGAATGTCGTCGAAAACTATTTTTTTTCAGAAAAAAGAGGATGGTGGATGGTATTGATGATCTAAATCGTTTCTTCTGCCGAGTTGGAGTAATCAAAAATAGATAAATATGTAAATAAATAGAAGTTCATGTTTGCTTCTTCACGGCATAAACGTAAATGCTGTCTACATATTCCGGTGAACTTCAGGGCTGACATTCATAAATAACTAATACAAAATAACCTCCAATTATGTTTATTCTATATAATCATCATTCTTGAATACATCCTGTTTGGTTACAGGAAGTTATGTAACTTAAGATGATAATTTTCGGCCAAATTGCTTTGAATTGTTGAAATAGTAGTATTTTCGTAACAAAATAAAGAAGAAAGTCTTCTTTTAGCATAATTTCATGAATATAATGGCAAGATTCCTTATACAATTTATTACATAACCATAATTATTGCTTCTACATTCATTCGTATTGCAAGCAGTGGTATAAAAGATGAATTCTTGACATCTTCTCTCAGTTACCAGTTGTTCCGTTGGCAAGTCTAGGCACAGAAATAATATTATAAATAGTAATTTTCCATAGCAATAAATTGTGTATATGTTTACCTGAACAACAATGTTTTCATCGAAGAAACTAATGTCCACACTATTTTTTTTCTATCAAAATATTTTGAAAAATGCACTATAGTTTATAGTAGTTATAGTTTCTCTTCATGATAGTTAATTTTTAGAATCAAATAGTTTATCTTTGGAATTGAATAGTTTATTCGACGAATAGGCTGTCTTCATGTTAGTTTACCTTAATAATCGAATATTTTATCTTCAAATGAAAGGTAACATTCGCCAATATTCAAAATATGTTATAATTTTTATTTTATTTTAGCATGCAATCATAATCGCGAGCGGCTGGTGCTTGCGCAGCGCTGCCGAAATACTTGTATTTTTTTCTCGATTTTTTGGTTCTTCACACATTGTACTAAACAAGGACTAATTTTCTTTCATTTAGATTTTTTCCGAAATATTGAAACCGCACGAACTTTAACACACGCACTAAAAGAGCACACACGCACACTCTGTTAAGTGTGCATGAGCGTGTCCGACGCTAATGCACTCTTTAAAAACATCTATTTCTTGCTGTTGCTGGTAAGTAAAGGGTTTTATATTTGTCAATCGATTGACTTGAATCGCTATATTTTCTATACATCAATTCAAAACAATTTTTACCATGAATCGTGACGCTATACATTAAAAATAGTTATCAAACAATGCAGTTTCTGCAATGAAAATTACATGGAGAAGCGATGTAAAAAAGAGATATTGACTAGTCACTTAGATCTCCAGATTTGATCCCAGATTTCATTCCACGGCAAACATTTGTGCTGATGCATCGCTTACCGCTCGAGATGCTCGATAAAATTATGTAAAACGGGTTCATATTGCCGTGACCAATAAATGAGAAATATGGCACACTCTGTAATTCTGCATAATCTGCATATATATTTATATATATAATATAATATCAGAAATGCACATGAATTGAAAGCATTTGATGGATAAATTTCAATGTCAATATACGAGGCAAAAAATTCTCAGTCTATATGCTCGGCATTAAATCTTCAAATCCATCAATATTGGCATTTCACGGACAGGTTTGCAACAAAGAAGCTCGTGTTTCCACCTGGCGCAAAAAGTTGCTAGCACCGGAACATGCACAACCGACTCTTGCAAAGTTAAGTTATCACGGTCCTGTTTTAAAATCATAGTAAATCATCGTCAGCATAAGGCTTCTAAATCGCGATATTAAAGAGCGAAACAGGGACTAACATCCTTTTATGACATGCCTTGAATGTCGGGATAGGTGAGATGAATTGAGGACAGAAGCTGAAGAATATATAGCTCTGGGCTTTTAAATTACTCTATGTGAACGTTCCAAAAACGAACTTTCATCCATCATCAATTTGTCGTATATACTGTAAATTTCTTGCTTTATATTTAAATTTGAACTAAATTACATCTTGATAAAATAGGTTAATTGATTAAACAAAAATAATTAACAACATAAAAGGAAATACGTTCATAAATGTGTTGTTGCAACCTTTGTACGTAAACATTTAAAAAAAACCTCTCCCTTTTTCCTTCGCACGTTACAAAAGCACATATAATGCATTGCAAAATGCTGCATTAAAATAAAATATGCCGTTTAATTGTTTCATTTGAATTGTACTAAATATGCTTGCACGCAAAATATAGTAGGTACTTCAATTATACATATTGCATTATACACTTACATTAACAAAGAAGCAAAGCCAGCGTTGGCTTGTTAAGAATAACATAATATTATGTATTCGGTTTTGTGCAACAAGAAGTTTTCATTGTAAGAAACATATTAAATATATACAATTTGAGCACGCAGACATTTTGAAATGCTTGCAGAACGGGTGGTTTTTGGATCTGTCAATGGGAACATTTTGAAATCGTCATGTTTCTAAAAATGTGCACTTGTTTACCTTGAATGTTACTTAATTTAGGTAGAATTTCCAATATAAATATAAATAGTAATGGCTGAAAGTATAAAAATAAATAAATAATAAGTATAAAATTATTCCAAAGTTTTGCGAGTCAGAGAAGCGACCGAGAGCACCCCTGAGGGAAGATTAAAGAAAAGGCAATACCTTTTTGTTATTTTGGAATCGGACATGTTGGAGGAAGCTCTTCCTAAACTCATTTTTCTCCCCTATTATTTATATAACATTAAGTTCAAAAAGGTCGTTTAGTTAGTGTTTAGGTAAAAGATAAACCGATGGCTGTAAATTGTTTGTGCTCATTTTTTACACTTAAAGACACAGAAAATGAAATTTATTTGCCATAATATTTACATTTATGTATTATTTCAATAAAAAAAATATTTTAGACGATTTGTTTTTACCTCTAATCAATAATCAAGTAACAATATGCACATTGACTAGGCCCTCTATCTATCCTCTAGTGGCAAAATCAAAATTGCAGAATACAATGTATAATAATTTAATGCTAAACCACTATCACCGCAGAAATGATAATATGTATATGTTATATAAACCATAGGTCACAACAATATCTGATAATGTTTACCTATTATAAAACGCAACGCATGGAAATTGTTCATAAAGGTAAACACAGCACAAACGAAATCTAATTAAAACCCTATTTCCATAATTTACTCCCTTTCAATTGTGGCTATTAAACTGCCGGTTAACCCTGTGTGCACTGTGCGTTTGTTTCACCTACTATATATCCTGTGTATATTATATATACATATATGGCGTGAGGCGTGTGCCGTATGGTAAACAGCCATAAATTCTGTGAACTCCGTGTATCGATTGAAGAGCGTGTATGGCCATTCAAACGGTTTGCATATGATTTCTTAAATTTGCACGCACTGCACAATTTTAATACGAACTGACCCAGTAAACCAGAATAAATGTATTAGAAGTTGGCGGAGTGAGTCCACAATCTCTAGTAGTATCAAGTGGGCATATCAAGTATGTGGGGCCTATTATAAAAGGGAGTGTGCTAACTATGTGTCATGTGTATAATTTATTGATTATGGTAAATAATAATTATTAAATAATTTATATAATACTTTATTACAGAGTGTATTGTTTTATAATTTTCTATTATTAAAATAGGACAGAAAAACACTTTCTATGTTCCATTCAAAACAGATTAGAATAAAATCAATTAATTGAGTATTTATCGATTTTTAGTATAAATACATTATACAGAATTACAGATGTGAAAATGCACGCAATGTTGAATGTTAAAAAGGATATCTTTTTAGTAAAAGCATCGGAAATTAAGTATTCACTTCATCTATACTAAAGTGGAAGCAGTTCGACTAGTCTGATCGCAAACAATACAATTGTTGGTGAACTCTCTGAATTGTTTATTGCTCTGGTGTTGGTTGTTCTCATATCAGCGTTTTTCCATACGTTTCATAATCGATATTTGTTTTTTTTTGTATATGCTGGATGATCTTCCAACTTGCAACGACATTAAGACACCATTCTCTCATTAAGGTTTGGAGTGTATTAAAAAAACATTTGCTTTCCATTGGTTAATTTACGCTTATCGCCAAACCGATAAACCGATTTCAGACAGAATATTCTATCAGTGTAGCAATGTTGACATCAAAAATAGATTCCGAGACGCGAAGAGAAAAACCACAAATATGAAACATTAAATAATTAGAATCTTTAAATGTGTTTTAGGCCCAATACCCTAAATTATATAAAAGCATTTAAAAAAATGTTGCAATCAGATATTCCTTTGAAGGTCAGTGTCATTTAGGTAGGGTCGATTAAAAAAGAAATATACCTTGAATAAAAATATTAAATAATTCAGTGGAAACTACTACAAGTTCTTATATTATCACTTATCTACCCAAGTGAGCCATTTTCGGTAATTCTGAAATCGATATTACTTCGAACGAAAATAAGGTCGATTCCTCTTAAAACCGACTAATTTCGAGTTAAATAAATGCGGCAAAAGGACGATAACCAGTAGAGTCCGATAAATGTTCAGTTTAGCAACTTGCAGTTTTTAAGTCCCAGTTTGGTCGTATAATACAATAAAAAAAGTGAATTTTGCCGGAAAAAGCTAGTTTACGAATGAGTTATTTGACCGAAAGAAATTTAGTCGAAAATGCATATAGCCGAAAAACTATTTAGCAAACCATAAACGACGAACCATTTACTAGATTAAAAAATAGAGAGTTGAATATGGACACTCACATGTTGTTGATAATCAAAAACAATTGTCAAAATATAACACAATTAAATTATCAGCAAATATATATAAAATGCCTTTTCGTCATCTTGCTACTAGTCGCACATAAAATGTTTTAAAGTATTAGCTAATATTAGAGGAGCTCTTCGAAAATATTACACTTTATGTGTTAGTGATAGAGTGCTTGCGGATATTAATCTGCTAAACGGCTTATTCGGCTTATGAAATGTCAATGCGACTTTAATAACAAACAAGATTTGGACGATAGTCGTCATTGTACAGACCAAGAAAGTCGATATAATCTATGTATATCCAAGAAGAAGCAATTGAAGAATTGCCAAGAAGAATACTTCAGGTAGAATATTTTGAACATAATTCTGAACGTAGTTATAATTAAAATCATGAAAATAAAGATATGAGATACTCTATGTTGATAGCGGAGATATGCTTTGAACCATTTCCATTCATAACTTTATCCTAGCATGGTATAAGGAACAACTTTCTTAAAACTATGAAGTAATTTTTTTTTTAATAATTTAAAAAGGAGTCAGAATGAGTTCTACCAACTAGCGAAGAGGAACAGACTGCGTTTACAATGAATAGGTGTGACACTGGACTTCCCAAGCAATATTTATATTTTAAAATGAGCCTCTTCAGATAATCTTTAATCTGTCCCTTTCATCCGGCATCTTTCCAGATCGTTGGAAGACGTCTTAAATCACACCCATATTCAAAAGTGAATCCAGAAGTGATATTTCAAACTACAGAGGGGTAGCTATATTGCCTACTATAGCTAAACTCTTTGAGTCTTTAGTTT
>JANSTU010007765.1:0-31164 GCA_027564075.1 Bolitophila hybrida
GTTGTTCAAGTGTAAGTCTATTCATTATGAAATGGCAAACCAAACTGAGCATAAATCAAGTGAAAGCTGTCAAAAAAACCATCTACGAAAAAAGTAGTGCCGTCTTGAAAACCTAACCTCTAAAAAAACACCCTGTATAACCAAAAAATCGAAACCATCGAAACCGGTGTTATTACAATTGAAAAAATCGAAACAAATTATCGTATTCTTTATATATATAATCTGAAAATACAATATATAAAATAAAAATCTTATGTAATTAAAAAAAAATCGAAAAATCGATAAATCGAGGAAAATTGATTTTTTTACAGAATCGAATTAAATCGATTTTTTTTAGAATCGACCTATAAGTCAATCTGTAATTTTATTGAAGTTCTACTATTGACGAAACAGATGGCGCTGGTATACGTTAAAATATCTGATTTTTCGAAGTGGACTGTCAGGTTGTGATCTTTAGTTTTTGTATGTATAAAATAAAAAAATATATATAGTATGTATGTATACAACTCCCATTTGCCACAAAAAAAAAACAAGACACACGATGGCAGAGACCTGAACAAACGGTATCAACAGCACCACAACACCTCAGCTTCAAAAATGCAATAAAAATAGCAACAAAAAACCCAAAAAAATGCAGAACAGCACAAAAACACAACCGATCACTGACAGTTCCAAAAATGATGATTTTTATATAGATATTGCGGTTCTCAGAACAAGTAATTCGTATGAAATGGAAGTTTATGGCAGGTCTTTTTCGGTCGCATAGAATGTCTTCAGAACATCTATTTGCGCTTATTTGCTTGTTAAATAGGCCTAACCCATTCTGAAACCCACAACCCAGAAAAAACATATTTTTTAATTTTTATTTTCGTTCAAATTTTATTTTCCATTTGTTTGTTTTGTAAATTGTATTCATTATACTACACTTCTCGTATAGGCACAGAAAAATTAAGTTCGTAATTAAGTGAACATTTTAGTCATTTTACTCAGACTTTTCTGGTTTGTTTAAATTAAATTATTTGTTATAATAATGCTATTGGTTTGTTTGTTTCTTTTGTGTGAATGTATTCTTACAAGTATATAGTTTTAAATTATAGAAAATTACATTTATATAGTATATATTGTCTCTGATTGATGTGTTTCTCGCGATTTATGAGAGCATAACTCTATTAAGTAAGCTGGCTTCCTTCTCTACTTGAATTATACAAAACAAATTGCCTAGACTATGTAACAAAATAAAATGGCTTACAATTAAATTTATACACATTTCTTATAAAATCCTATTCGCTAATTTTCGTGTTTTAGAAACACACGCACTAAATAAAAATAAAATAAAAATATTGAAATAAATTCAATTATATAGTATAGGACAATTTACACATTTTCAGTATTTTACAATCGGTTATTGTGTATGTTTATAAATAGTTGTGTTATTGCAATTTTCTTTATATTTTGTATTGTATTTTTTTCGTTGCTTAGCTTTCGTATTATTTTTTTTTTGTACAAACACTTACAGACTATAGTACTTTCAATTTATTTATATATTAATATCACACTCTACCGTCGAATATATATATATATATAAAAATATGTATTTTACATAATTTACATTTATGTTGTTCTCTGTAGTTTTTTTTTGTTTTGTTTCTATAAAAAACACGCTAAACACACGTGATTAGCGCTCTAGCCGTGTGGCAAATGGTGGCGTGTGAGTAAATGCTAGTTCTGATACTTTTGATTTCTAGAAAAAGTCGCATTTCGGAAATGGCAGTACTTGCTTTTTGGGCAGTAAACACTCCTACAACTAATCCTATCTCCTATATCTTCGTTGCTCTATATGTTTCTACTAGTATATCTCCTAATAATTGCACTTTACTGGTTTATCTACACTTCCTACAAAATTGAAGCTATTTTGTATTTTGTTTGTAATTGATTCATCAAAAATAGATTTTATATTTCATTCCCTAACTACTAGCTAAATATATACGTATATATATATATTTAAAATATAGAAATATTATTTTTATTTTTACAGTAATATTTACAGGAGAGAAAAAATTATATAAATCTAGAAAACAGTGATTTATGCAGAATAATTGTCTTGCCATCAGACACATGCTAACAATTGTTTATACATTTTAATGTAAAATAAATTAATTAGTCTAGTAAGTGCGGTCCTAACTATATTTATATAGTTATTTGATAATGTATATTATATATATTTAGTGGGTCAAAGGATCTTGGCAGGTGAATGCATATTCACACGTGCACGGTCAGGACGTCTGGATCCATGGTGGCTAGTGGTGCGGTAGTCGTTGCTTGCGGTAGACAGTTTATCGCTCGCTTGCCAAAGTCCTTGTGTGGACTGTCAATGGAACCGACCGTATTTTTGCGCATATCCGGATTCTGAGCTTTGTATAGCAGGATTTGTGAGCCACGATGATGTGGTTTACTATTGTCCGGATTTTTGTCAAAGTCTGGATCACAGGCGGGAAAGAGTGGTTGTGAACGATGCACAGCACTTGGGCCGGCTACCAGAGATGGTACGGGCACAGCCTCTGGTGCTGGTGTATGGCTTAGCTCCATGGCACCACGCAGTGATGTTGCACTGCCTTTCAGTGGATTGGCGTACCGTCGGAAGTTCTCCTCGTTCTGCAGATTGTTGGATTTTTCTTCGTCGTGGCGAGGATCACCGGATGGTGTGAAATTCAAACCGGCAGCACAACCACGTCCGGTGGTACGTTGTCGCCAAATCAGGGCACCCAAAGCGGTAAGACCGAGAATAGCGATGGCGGTACCGCATGCGACTGCCAGCAGGTAACCGGATCCACCGTGTTCGCTGGTGATAGTGGCAGTTTCGACCTGAAAAAAAAATAGTTTGATTAGATATCATTGGATTTTTTTAATGTACCCCAAATGGCTGAAAGTTATATGGCCGAAAGGACATTTTTCAGAATTGGTCGAATTCCTCATTTAACCAAAGGCGTTTAGACCAATCGGGTCATTTGGTCTTAACGCCATTTAGCCATTTAGCCGAACGAATAACTTTCAGCTAAATGGCTTTTTGACATTTATTAAATAATTCTTCGACTTATTCAACCAAATGTGACTTTCAAATTAAGACAGCAAAAATGACTCACCTTGACTTCCAAGATGGCAGCCAGTGGAGCCGCCTCTGCCTGGTCCATTGTATAGTTTTCACCAAGATTGGATCCATGGCGCGATAACAGCTCGCCGAGCAGTCGAACTGCTTCAGACACTGCTGTATTTGGTGATGACTATAAATAAAGAAATAATATTAATAACATATTAAAAAAAAAACTATATTTAAATAAATTCACTCACCACTGTCACCTCAATGGTGTCATTGCTGCCCGTCTTCATATCACAGAGAATAACAATCAGAGCGGGCCTTAGATCCTGGTTTGCCTTAACCAGACGTGTTCCCAGCAGAGTGCGTAAATTCTGACAAACTCCCTCAACGGATGTTCCGCGAATTACGCGTTTGATTTCGACCAGTATCGATATGCGTGCACAGTGTTCACCGAGCACAGCCTGATTGGGCCAACAGTCGATAGGCGCAGGTAAATTTGGTGGTGCCACACGTCTGGATGGTTCCAGTGAACGACAATCTCCGCGTGGCGAGCACGGTGGTGCCAGGCAAGCTTCTTGCAGGGCTGGTACGCAGACCTCATGCTGTTCGCATGTATGTGAGCCGTTACCCTTCAGACAGTTCGGTAGACCACACCAGATATTCGAGCACTTGGCTTTCTCATTCACGCATATACATGAATTACAATTGGTCTCGTTCTGCGGGGGCTCTGTTCGATTTTTTATCGTATCCGGTTCACCGGTTGTAATGGCTGCGTATGGTGATAGTGATGAGGTATTCATGCACACAGAAGCGGGATCAGAAAGTACTGAAAAATTAAAAATTGTTATAATTTTGTAAATTTAAATATATATCTCTTAAAAACTCACATATTTCACAACGAGTTCCACGTCTTCCTGGCGGACACAAACAAGAGAATCCACCGATACCATCCTTGCAAGTGGCTCCCCCGAGACACGGCTGTGGCGAGCACTCGTTCACATTAATGCGACAGTCTGGTCCTGAGAAACCCTGAGCACACAGACATCGAAACCAACCGGATCCCGACTCACAGGTACCACCATTATGACACGGTTGTCCCTGACACTGATCCACCGGCTCCGAACAAAACGATCCACCCCAACCGATCGAACACTGACACTGGGCGGTTGCGGCACCACCTCCTGACGACACACAAGAGCCTCCGTTCAAACATTGTCCGGCATAGCACTGCGTCACGCGTTCCGTGCACGTTTTACCTGCTCAAACACACAGAACAAAAAAACTGGTTAGACAAAAATCAGTATTTTATTATCGCCGCGCCAAGACGCGATTTTAATCGTGAGCTGTCATCGCTTATACTTATTTATACCATCAGGTATAATAACTATATATAGCTATATATACGTGAATAAACAATAAATTTGTATAAATTCACTGGCCTGCGTTACGTTTTTTTTTTTTGTTTCTGCGATCGCGCGCGTATATGACAATTTAATTAAAATAACTGCTCAAGCGACAAGCAAAATGTATATTTTATATCGAAGGTATGTATACATAATATAGTAGGTATGTAAATTAATTTATTACCTGACCAGCCAGAGGTGCACTCGCAGCTGAACTCGCCGTCGCCATCGGAGCAGATGCCGGCGTTCCGGCAAGGATTCGGTGAGCACTCGTTTAAATCTGCGCAAAATAAAAACAAGAAACAATATATTAAATATAAGAATGTAGGGGGAATATTTATCTGTTTGTATGTGTGTGTGTGTGTGTGTGTGTGTTAACTTACTGTGCTCGCAGAAGAGTCCCGTGAACCCACCGTGACATACACAGTACAGGCCGTGCGACGTGGTCTCGCAGAGGCCATGTCCACTGCAGGGAGTCGCCATACCGCCGGACTCATTAAAGGCCGGTGCGCAACCGTCTGGAATAACAGAAAATCAGAGTTAATATTTATTATAAAAGATGGCAAACTTATGTATATATATATATATACATACATTCATCAGACAATTTACAAAATGAATGCAATTTAAATCGAGCGCGTGCTCGTTGAAATTAGCGCATGCGCACTTCAGTGCGATGCGTCGAGAGAACAACATATAATACAAGGACCCCTAGCGTGAACTAAATGAAATAGCTGTATGCCATAAATCTGGGCCGCCGACCTTCCTACTAAAATGCGCGCACAAGCGTTATTTAATATTTCTATATAATGTTGGATGCGTTAAAAGTAATGTAAAGTAATATTTAATGCACGCAGCTGTGGTAATATGTTTAAATTTATTGGTTAGGATTATATATAATAGGTAGATGCAATGGTGAATCTGTCAGGTTGGGGATTATTTTGTTGTTTTGTTATTTTGTGGGGATTATTTTGTTTGTAAATATTTTAAATAAGGAGGCAGTTTTAGTCTATTTGGGTTTATTAATTATGTTTTTAAAGTATCAAACTCCTCTAAAAAATCAAAACCTTAGATTAAATGGATAAGGAAAGAAGGAGAATGTAGGCTGTTGGTGAGATAAAGAAAGGCTGAAATAGACACAAGTTCGTTTGGTGGTATTCTTTCCTTTTAAAGGCAATTCAACAGCGCTAGGCTCCTATAGAGGGCTAGCTTTATCACGTTTCATTAGCATTGAACGACGGCTTAGTAAAAACATGAGATAGGAATATGCGCCGGTATGTGACAATGGATGAAACATGGATCCATCACCACACTCGCCGGAAAGAAATATGGCTCGAATGAAGATGGGATCACTGAAACTGAAGCTTATTTTGAGGCCAAAGACAAATCGTTTTACAAAAAAGGTGTCGAAATGGTAGAGCGGCGTTGGACTGATTGGATCACTCTTGAAGGAATGTATGTGTATGGGTTTTTCTTAGTTATCCTACGGACTTATTGAGTGATGTGTAAATGCATTCCTGAAAAATTATCTAGATATGCATAATATGGAAGAGATTGAACCAGATAATTTAAGACCATCTTCCACATATTATCTACCACACCATGCGATGTTCAGTTGAAGATGAACTGAATTTACAATCTCAACTGAAACCAATGCTGCAGACTAGGGTGGGTTTGATTTAAAGAAGTGGATTTAAAAACAATACACCTAAAATTTGTGAGGTATCAGAGGAAGAGAGAGAAGAAGGCTCTTCAATTGAAAATTCATCCACAGATGCCTTTAAATTTAAAAAACAAATATTTTATTAGAACTGGCGAAATGTTTCGACCCATTTGGTTTCTTGTGCCTACAATTATTAAAATTATCATAGGACGAAAAATGTCCACACCAAAATGCAGAAACATGGATAACATACCGGATGCAACAGACACACAAGGAAGAAGTTTTTTTTAAACTAGATTGTTTTAAAAAAAAGAAGTCGTGACCGACAAAAAATAAATATTACATAATATTACATCATCATTTCTTCTTTTGTTCTCTCAATCGGGCGAAAATAAAATTTTATGCTCAAATATATTTTTATAATATTTTTAAATAAAGTGTCTAATTTCAGTTGGCCTCAAGAGAGGCCTAAGAAAATTGGCAGAAAAAAAGAAAACAAATTGAGCCATAACCGACGACGAGCGGCTGTAAAACTAACTAAAAGGCGTTAAAATCATTCAATTCAAAAATTATTCCACTTAATTTCCAATCGTAGTATTTGTTGCTTTTGCTTATGTATCTCCAACTTATATTACCTCTAAAAAGTGCAACGTTAAACTAAATAAAAAAAAACATTTTTGTCATCTTTATGGCCTTTTTCATTTGGGTGGTCGGTAGTGGACCACTCTCACTCTTACGAAAAAAGTGATATTTTTTTGGTACAATTTTGATATTTTATTGAATCTGTTTATTAATATTTTTTATTAATTTTAGTCTATTTAAATAAAAAAACTGGTTTTATTAATTTTGAATTTTGAATCGGAGCGGTTTTTTGGCCTTTGAGTTTATTTAAATTAAAAAAAATGATAAATAATCGCTTTTCCAAAATAATAGCAAGAGTTCTTGTTCATTTTAAATTGTTAAAATGTTTGTTTATCGATTTTTCAATTTAATATTTATTTTTGATCCTTTAAGTTTAGTTTTCAATGATTAAAGACATAAATTAAGATAAAACCAAGAAAAACAAGAAATATCAATGTCTTTGATAAATTACCCAATTCAGTCATTAAACAATAGTCGAACTCTAATGGTTTTTAAACTACTACATAAATTCCACTTCCACTGCTAAAATAAATTATGCCATTGAGCTGCGAAAAACACGAAAACATAAAACTACCGCATAAATCCCACACACACACACGATTCCGCATTAATTTAGCATACAATAGGTAATGACAATCACGTGACTGTGTCCATAATTCTGCGGCAGAAACGCACAATTATATTGGCAAATCGATTGATGGCCAAATGGTACAATATAAAATAGTGATTGAAATTCAATTACATTTAGATTTGTGTGCTGAGACAAAAACGGCAATAAGAAATTTGCCAACCGAATTCATTTGATCGTCGGCGGCGCTTGTATTTTGAATAAATTGGCCCCAGCGCGATCAGAGCAAAAATAATGCGAGCCACAGTGATCGTTTTGCATATATCGTGAATGAACAATTACACGGACGATTTCATAAATTGCACGCGCGCGCGCATGCGAGTCCGAGCGATTTAATATTTATGTTTGTACGACACACACAATGCGGTATACATAAAATATATGGTAATCGCGTACTGAACGATATGTAGATTATTATGTGGTGTATGTATGGATTATGAACGTGGCAAATTATATATATGTAACTTGTATACAGTTTAAGATGATACGCGCGTGCGTTTTCCATGCGATTTTCGCGTAATTCACCAATCTGCGCACGGTTTTCGTATTAGCGCAAATATATAAACGAACGGTTTATGGATGAGTTGCGCGCATCTTTTGTATGCTCGCGGAGTTCGTTGATCGCGTCCAGATCCCGCAACGGCCGCCGACGGTGTGCAATTAAGAAAACGAACGGTGTTTTTTGAGCATTTGGACGGATTTATTCTGGGTCAATTTGAGACATGCAATTATGATGATTTTTTAAATTTAAAACGTTTATTTCTGAAGATTATTTTGTTAATCGATGAAACGTGGTGTTTTCAATAAAATTCAAAGAAAATAATTTAATACCTATAACACTGTTTTGTTTTAAAAATAAAACATTCAGATTAACTTAATACTAAAATATCACACAAAAAAGTACAAGATTTTAATTTACACCATAAAAAAACAAATTATTTAACATCAAAAACGTAAAATTCCGATTATTTTTAATTGTACCTCCTTTCAAAAGCATCACCAGTAATATACAAACACATTCCCAAACACACACATATTTGTATACAATGTAATGCGTTTATTTTATAATTTTGTCCGCGATTCTGGCTAATTTAAATGTACTCCGGCGCAATGAAATTTGACTACATGCGGTGCGACGTTTATCGCATATGCGCATCTCAATTCGCACGCGCACCCAGCAGCGGCCATACACCTCACGCGGCACCTGCGCAAGCACCAACACCTTAATAAATAAATCAACACTGCATAATTAACAAAATGTTTGTGTGTCAACGGATTTTCGACGAGTATCTCACCGAAAAAAATAAAAATATTAAAATTGCCATCGACCGAAAAGTGTTTGTTGGTTTTTCGCGAGAACGAGAAACAAAGATTTTTTAATGTTTGTATTTATTTACATATTGAATGTTATAAAATGAGCATGTATGTTGCGATTAATTTTTTTTTGGTAATAATATGTAATAATAATGACGCATTTTATGCATTTTTGGTGGGAATATGTTTTGCATAAATTTCAAACGATCGCGATATGAGATTGTTTTTGGCTATATACGTCACTGTTCTTAAAATTAAATAAAATGAAGAATTTATTCTTGGTTTTAATTAAAATATTTAGAAACAAATAATAATTTAAATAATTGGTAATCTTAAACCTCTTTTAATTAACCAAACAAAATTTTGTATGTTCAGCAGACTGATCCCATTTTCATAGTTTCCGAAACACAAAAACACAACTTTAAAAAAATCTTTGGGTTCTTTTTATAATTAGAATATTTTCATCTGAAAAATAATTTCTTTTGATAATTGCTTTCTTTGGGCTAAGCGGCGATTTTAAATTTTCAATTGTTTTGAAATAATTTACTTACGCCCATTTTCTTTACTACCACAAGATGAAGTAATCAACCTGTTGAATTGAATAGCAATAGTATTTCTTCACTAGAAGTTGAGCAGAGCTTACTGGTAAAAAGTTTCTTTTGGACTTTTTTTTTTTACTTTTTGACTTTTGTAAAAAGTTTCTTTTTGACTTTTTACTAGTAAAAAGTTTCTTTTTGACTTTTTACTAGTAAAAAGTTTCTTTTTGACTAAAGTTTATTATTTTTTATTGAAAATCAACATCGAGTTGAACTAATATATTGTATACACTTAAAAGTTCTGTTAAGTAACTGTAAAATAAAAAACTTACCACTACATGGTGGATTGTCACAGGGTGCTCGCATCAGCTCACAGTGTTTACCCGATCGTCCGGGCGGACAGTGACAATAGTAACCGCCGGGTGTGTTCAGGCAACGGCCCTCGACACAGGGCAGTGGTGAACAGTGATCCTTGGCCTCCTGAAAATACAAAGAAAATTCAGATTAACACATCTCTAATGCCCTTTGAACTTAACATAAAAGAGGCATTCACAAAATTATGCTATCAAATTCTACTAGAGTCGATCGAAAAAACCGGCGCATAACAGAGAGTATAATTAATCGTAATTTGATGTCACTACCACTGTGCAATGCACCAGAGGCGATGATTAATTGTGCGTGTGAACGAGCTCTTAAGCCGATTAGAGTGCGCACGAGCATTGCTTACCTGCGTGCGCATATACTATGTAATTATATACCTTTGCGCTGTGTATCTTTATAAATGTATTATGTATATATTAAACAGCGTGTTTAGGCTATATGCATAACGATAATATATACATAATAACATATATTTTCAAAAGTTGTTAATAACATGTGTCAATAATAGGTGGATATGACATAATCTTGTATACATACAATGACGCGGGCGCTCGTGAGCAGGTATATGCGTGGTGGCGACGCATCAGGTATAAACAGTATACAAAAAATGCGCGTTTTTTTGTTAATGTCTTTAAGCACAAGGTACAAACAAAAAACTGTGGCAATTTTTCGGGGGGATATTTTAATGCAACGATTTAAGATTTAAATCGCATGCAGTGAAAGAGCTGAATAACGATGTAATTATGTATATTTACGTAGTGCTAATTATATTTGCGAATATTAATGCTAAATACTTTCAATGGCGGCCAACAATAAATAAAAAAACCGCACTGCATTATTAACGGTCTACTTTGGATGTCAGCGCAGGCGCACATTTTGACAGGCGGGGGCCCCGAAATCATATCTACAAAACTGTCCACTTTTCTGCGATGAATTTCGTTTCGAAAACCGATTTATTCAAAGTATGATTGACAGATCTGTTAATCCGATCGGGCACTTTCTGTGGTTAGTTGTCAAGGCGTGCGCTGTCAACTTAGCCGAATTTCTGTGCCGCATTATTTAAAAATATATATTTTTTTATTATTGTAAATGACTGGCACTCGGCTGAGGCTATAGTAGTCTTAAGACAGCAACCGAAAGACATAGAAGGGCCAGTTTTAATATTTAATATTTTTGATAAATAAGACGGAGATTAAAAATACTATAAAGTACTTACCTCGCACAGTGTTCCAGAGTATCCGACCGGACAGATACATTTAAACTGGCCGATCATGTCAACGCATTCGCCGCCATTGCGACACGGCGAATTGGCGCACTCGTCAATGTCTGTCTGGCAGTCTCGACCTAAAAAAGATTGATATAAAAAAATATAATAAAACAAGAAATTAAAAAAAAAATTAAATATGAAATTGATTAAAAAAAATATTTAAATTAAAGAAAATTACCTGTATAGCCATTAACACATGCACAATGATAGTCATTGACCAGATCAATGCAGGTGGCACCGTGCTTACACTGTCCCATACAGTCATCAAGATCCTTGGCACATGTTGGACCACCCCAGCCATCCTGACAGTTGCATGCGAACGCACCGGGCGTATTCTTGCAGGAAAGTGCATTTATGCAGGGTCCTAGAGGACTGGCCTGATTCGAATCACACTCGTTGACGTCTATGAATATATTTGTTAAATTATTTTTTTTTGTTATATTTATAAAATAGTATTTTTTTGAAGATTTTTTTTTTTATATATATTAACAGTTCATATCATAAAAAAATTATTTAAATTTAAATTTATGGTCAGATTTGTTATTCATATTACGTCCATTAAGGTTTGATTTCATTAGGTCCATATTTTGATCATGTTATGGTCATTAGGGTGTGTTTTCTTTATTTTTTTTTCTTGGAGAAAAAGCAATGCATATAAAATATAATCATTAAATAAATCCAGATCTATCATTATTTTTTTTTTAAAAAAAAAGTTTTTAAACAAATAAATCTATCCATTTTTCTTAGAAAAATAAAAATATTAATTTATTTATATATCATTTTTTTAACAATTAACAATTAAATCATTTTTTTCAAGTCAATATTTTTTATTTTCGTAAACTTTGTTTTTGAGAAAATTAGTACTTTTAAAAAACAAACCTGAACCTTTATTTCAATAATTTTTCTCTAGCAAACAAAAATTATATTTAATTTTAAAATTCAGCACTTTAAATAAAACTAAAATTATACATTTCTAGACAACTTACCAGTTTGACAGACGTCACCGGTCCATTCGGGCGGGCACTCACAGCGAAAGCCCCCCACCAGATCGATGCAGGTTCCACCATGATCACATGGACCCCCTGCGCACTCGTCAATGTCTGCAAACAAGCCAGAAAACCACAATCATTAATATTAAATTGTAGTTAAAGAAAATAATATAAAAAAAAACATTTAAATACAATTTCACATACAATAAAACACTCTCATATATACAATAGCGCACAATTATTCAAATGGGAGTCGTCTGAGACAATGTATAAGCGAGCGAGTGATTATCGCATTTGAGTGGTTTATCGTAAACATGCGTTCGCTTCGTCAAGTGCCACTCTGCGCCATGCCAGTCAGAGCCCTATGTACAGTACACACATATACACACAGCAGCAGCATGAAAACGGTGTTCGAAAGCAAGCCTATGTGTATTTGAGTGCGATGTGTGGAATGGTGCACAAACGCAGTTTTGACAAGTTCAAGTGGCTCGCGAGCCCATCACCATAGGAAATTTATGTGCTTGGGTTACTTGAGCTGAACAAGAGGAATGTGCGCCGCTCGTTTCTTTGTATAGTCAAATCGATTACTTTTGTCCGGTGTATGCGAGCCAATATGTGTCTGTGTGTGTGTATCTTTTTCAGAGACCCCGTATCGGTTTATTTATTTAAGTGCCCGCGTGGCGGTCTATTGTTTGTGTGTGTGAGCGGTTTACGTGCAAAATAAATCACGTAAAGCTCAGCAAAACCACGTAAAAGCGTCAATTTGCCGTAAATCAGGGGCGCATTAGGTATTTCAGAGAGAAAGATAGAGCGAGAGAGAATAAATTAAGTCGATAATTGAGTGGTTTTCAATTAATGAGCGATTTACGCGTGGTCATAAGGTGTCGCCCGCAGTCAAGTGCGCGTAAGCTTGTTATTGTGTATGTGGGTAGTTTTTTTTTTAATAAAATATGACACGTTTTTTAATATCCACAGTTTAAGAATTATTATGGTATTAAATATTTTAATAGTTTGCTTCAGAGTCTGTAAATGGCGAGTTACTATATTAAATCATTGGAAATTGATTTTTGAAAAAAGAAAATTAGAAATTAATGTTTTTCCAGGTTATTCTCAATTTCTCACCACCAAATCAATGCTTATTCGTAAATCAAATAAACCGCACTACATATAAATTACCTTTAAATGTATAATATAATAATTAATAGGTCATAAATTAAATATTTAAAATTCTAGTCCGAATCGCTTCAAATTATATTTGTATATATAATTTACTTCGAACCTCGTATCACGCATAATATACTTATAATAAAGAGAACACATGTTCCAATCAAATGGGGACTACCAAAATAATGTAAATCAACTTTAAATTATGTAGGTACTTAAAAATATAGACATTGATAATATGTTATATATATACTATTATTGTGTATTTTGTACTGACCATCGGGATGCCATCAGAGTTCCCCACCAAATACCCAAACACACACACACATCCACAGAGCAAGGGAAAAAAACGAATAAATTTAAATAATGATAATCGCGATGTGTTTTGTTTTTCTTGATATGCTAATAAATTGACATAGAATTTAATTTAGACAAAAACTATCGCGTTGAATGAGAAACGACCGAGCATATATATACATTCACAACGCATAGCTAAGACAATTTTTAAATACATTCATATATACATGTTTAAGTATATATATATATATATATTGGTATATACTATATAATAATAGTGTATGTAGGTTATTGAACGTTAAGCGCTTGATTTGTGAGCTGTCGACGGAATATTGTGCGCGCGTTTAAATGTTTGTTTATTGCATGCGAGCGACTGCTCACCTGAAACGCCATTTTTTCGCGGCTGCTTCCCACGCTAACGTTTTTTTGTATCCGTTATATAAAACTGTTTTTTATGTTCGGTAACAACATACAAACTTGCAACGACAATCAATTTAGTCCTAGTTTTATGTCCGATTTTTTTAAATACATATATATAATAAATCAAAGGTAGTAAAATTCCCTAATAATTAGGTGTGTCCGAGAAAATTGTGGTTTTTTTGATAATTTAACATAACATTTCTTTGATAATTTAATTTGGTTTTATTAAAGTTCAACCTATGCTAAAAGATCTGAGGGTAGAAAATACTCCTAACCAATAAATATGGGATTGACTTATAGAAAGACAAATTAAAAAACGATACATTTTTTCGAATGAAAATCCTATTGAAGTTAGGAACACATTTAGTTCATTTAAAATTATCAAATAAAGATTTTCCTCCATTGTCCATAAATATTTGGAAAAAAGCAAAGATGTTATAAAACAAAATCAATTCAAAAATAATGAAAAGGATCGAAGGAATTTGATTTTGTTTATATGTTAACTATGTAAGAATTGCTTGCGATGGAGTTCGAGGACATTTACTGAATTTTGTTTATTTAAAGTTATAAAATCATGTTTTTCTACATTTTCTACCTCATGGGACAAATTCTTTTGAGTTATAAATAAATATTGGATTATGTTTTAGGAAGACAAAATCGACCAAAAAGAATATAATAATACAAAAAATGGTATAAAAATCCCGTATTTGTTTTTAAATCATTAAGGAAAGGTAAGAACTAGAGGACATTGGTTTTATTTAATGTTAACAAAGGAGGTATTTAATGCATTTTATATAAATATTTAAAAGAAAAAATCAAAAAGCAAAAAGCCTATTTGTTCCAGCTACAATGTTACCAAGTTAAGTTTAAAGCTAGCTATCAAATAATTTAGTGCATTGTTTATAAACATTTGGAAAATAAGAAAAAAAAACAAATAAGAAGCTTGATGGTTTTTTTTTTGGAAAACCAAACCGGCCAATCTGTCGCATTTACTAAGTTACTAAAATCTATTTTTTTTAATTCATGCAAATATGTGTCATAATTTCTGTGGTAATATCAGAATTTCGAGCTCGTGGGAAATTTCTTGTCCCTTTTGGCACAGATGGAAATTCTCGGTTGAATAATTGCCTTCCCCGCTACCATTTTTAGTTGTGATGATGACTAGGCCTTTATGTTTAGTTGGTCATATAATTGTTATAAAATTATGAGAGACAACTTACAATATGACCTCAATTCATCAGATTTATTAAAAAAAATAACATTATATTGCCGTTAAACGTTATAAACGAATGCAAGAAGACTTCGATATGACTAATTTCAGTAATACATAATTTAGTAGTCTTTTGTATGCTTTCAACGAAATTATTTCAGTATTATTCAACTTTTTGGCTTTGTGAAGAGCCCACCATAATGAGGAAATACGCTTAGAAATACTAATAATAATGTTCCGACCGTATCTTTTTGGTTCAGATGTCGAAAGACATTTATATGACCGCTACACTACAATGCAATTATGTCATACTAAAGCCGTAGTTACGTCATACTTAAGTCATAATAATGTCATACTAAAGTCATGATAAAGTCATACTAAATTTATACTAAAGTCATACTAAAGTCATACTAAAATCATATTAAAGTCATAGTAAAGTCATACAAAGTCGTACTGATGTTTGAAGTATGGCCATTCTGTTCGCATTGCAGGCTGGTAACATTGGATTTCCTCATAGCATCGGACAGCATGATTTATGTATCTGCACAAATCTTATCATCAATTGCAGCTAGGTCATCAAACCCATTTCGCTGTTACCATACTAAAGTCATAATAAAGTCATATTAAAGTCATACAAAAATCCTATTAAATTCATAGTAAAGTCAAACTAAGGTCATAATACAGTCGTACTAAACTCATACCGTAGTCAAAATGAAGTCATATACTAAACTCATACTGAAGTCATAATAAAGTTTAACTAAAGTCATATTAAGAGTAAGTAATTTTTAATATTTTATATTTAGTTAAGTAAATTGTGTAGAATTACCTTCATACGAATTTAGAGCTTATGAATTTTGTTTATTCTCACATATTTACGACTTTTAAGGTGATAATGCTCACATAAATTCAAAATAAAATTGGCAATATAAACATATACATTCTTCAAAGAACTTTTGAATTTTCTTAGATTTTGTGTGTTTGGAAAGTTTAATTATATACTTGATTATTGATGGCTGGCTTTTCAACAATATATAATATTAAATTAGTTTTACTAATTTTATTCTGAAAATTATTGTGTTTTGCCATCACTTTCTATATACACATAAACCATTGCGAATCCACAAGAAAAAAACCTTTCATTTCTAGAAATCACACTTAAAAGGCTTCTTTGTAATTGCTTTACGTGTGGAATGATTGAAATTGTCCGTGCACGGTGTAATACAGAATTTTCAGGTGCGCATCAGGTGAACAATACATATAGAAGAATATATATATATTTAATACCTTTTAGTGTATATAATATATACAAATGTATAATTGCATGCATATAATGTTTATAATTACAATATTATTGCCTACTGCACATACACATACAGAGTTTAGTGTATTACCGCGCAATTGCAGAATTTAATAAGTGTTTTGCTGTACAATTTCACGCGGCAAACTTTCGACGCACAGAATTAACTTGCCGCAACCATTATATACGCTATAAACAACCATTAAAAATCCAAACGAACTCGGCTAAAATAATAATTAATATACAATAAAATAAAAATACGCTCCCTTACAGTTTCTCAGAACGGAATATACCGCCCGGCAGCGCGGCAAGACAATAAAATCCAATATATTATTATACCAGATATAATAATAAAATCGTTTCTCGATCGTATGGTGAACATTTAAACACGGCATAACATTGGATTTTTACGATTTTATTAATATGTATATTAGTCGAAGTTCGTTTCGAGATGCTCGGCATAGGAAGAAACAAAAAAATAATAACAATAATAATATACGATAATAACAACTTGGAAACGATTTCGCCGAGGTTCGAACCACCGTGATGGTGGATTATATGCAGACAGACGTCTTAACTTGTACGCTTATGCTGAATTGCATAATAAGCGCATATATATATATATATATATGGATGTGTATACACAGACAGATGCGCAAACGCACTTGAGAAATTTGCATAATATGATGTGCTGGGTCAGTTACTGTCTGTGTTATTTTTAAAGATCAGATTCCCATGAGAACAGGTTTTTATTATTATCATAGAGAGTAATTAAATATAAATAATAAAAATTTCCAATTCACATTTAAAACCGTAATAAATTTAAAAATTATAACTGTAAAAAAAACTACAATTTTTTTGTTCATTGGTACAATTTCGTTTTTTTTAGACATGATTTATTTGCATCAATTAATAAAATTCCTTAAAAATCAGCATGCCAATGTCCACTGATTGAAACCCGTTAATTACATCGCACATTCTAATTATATATGTATATATTCTGACGCACATTTAATAATAATATGCAAATGTTATGTTAAAACAAAACGGCTTCTTGTTTATTGTATACATATAGTGGGCCAACGATGGACAAGGCAAAGACAACGCAACAATATACATAAATAATTACAAACGATCATTCAGATGAAAACTAGACGCAGAATGTATTTGTGTGTGTGTGTCGAAAGAGCAATTAAATTAATTAAATACATCAAAACAAAACGTACCTTTTGGGTTCAGCTTTTTCGAATTTATATTTATTAGGAATATATACACGAGCACACAAGCATAAAATTTTGACCATATACAATTCAATTCAACCGAATATTATCCAAATTCAGACAGTCGACCGTTTCGATATCATAAAATTAATTAACGAGGAATTTAGAGGTATGAATTTAATTTAAACAGCGCACATAAAACCGATCGAAATGGTGGATAAGAGAGAATGCACACATATTCTGGAATTTTATATACATATAAATATAAATTGATGTCAAGAGTGTGTGTATTTTGGTGATCTCGTATAACACATTTATTTTGTGCGTTTAAGAGAATCGTAAAAGGCGGCAGGCAAGTGTTTAATTGGACACAAAGTGTGAGGTGTGCCCTATTTTTTATGAAGAAGGTATGAAGTACGAGGTAAAAGCAGATTAGATTATGTCGATTTGGTACGGCACAAACTTTAATTAGGATTTTTGAAGTTACAAATAGGACAATAATGCACTAAAGCATCCAGCTCCAAAAGACCTATTTACGCTAAGTGTTAGTTTTGTAATTCATTTTAAATTTTGAGTTTTAAGTATAACTATCTAAGAATATGTCCTTCATAAGAAAGCAACAGCAAATTGCAATTTTGGAAGCGGCATCATTTGTGGAAGAGATACAATATGGGCCCGAAATAGATAGACTCTATGTAATGTTTTTTTCGAAATGGCATTTTTGAAATCGGTGTCCAAAATTTCTCGAAAACTACTCAAGCGATCTTTTTGAAAGTTTGCAATATTAATCAATACATAAAAATATAATTCGTTTTTTTTTCGATAAAAATGCCAAAGAACTTCGATGAAACTCTAGTTCATATTGTTATTTAACATGTTTCAGATAATACGCTAGGTGACAAACGATGTCTATTTGCATAATTTGAGCCTTATTTGCTTGATTTTTCGGTTCCGTTGACATTTGAAATTTAAATAAAAACTCCTTCCGCGGATTTAGGCCAAGGGAAAACCAGAAACCGTTTTTGATATCTAGATGTCAGCTGTTCGTTTATTTTTTTTCAGATCGACCCATGGTTTGGATGGATTATTGCCAACCAAAAATTTGCAAAAACTTTGAGACGATAGAAACGGCTTTTACCATTTATACGGAAGCATAGGGTGTCCACTTTTTTCTGGCCTGATTTAGCCTCGTGTCATTACAGCAAACCGATGATTGGTTAGTACAATGACAATAACATCACATTCGTACCCAGGGAGGCCAACCCACCGAATTGTCCAGAGATTCGGCCAATAGAGAGATATTGGGCTCTATTGAAAAGGGAATTGAAGTCGACGAATACCAAAGCCAATTGCAAATTGCAAATGTTATACCGAAGGCATCACATGTTAAAATTTTGTGGTACTACGTTTTTGGGGCTAAAACCGTTTTAAGGGACTTTAAAGTTTTTATGACACTTTTTTATTTAAAATATTTAAAAAAAAAAATGGAACATAAAATAGATTGTATGATTTTAGGGTGTTACTACAAATTGATCACGGATTTTTTTAACATTTTGTATTTTTTTTCTAGATTACATTTTTTTTTTGACCACTTCCTTTAAGACCATTTTTATAACTCCTTTTTGAGGAGCTAGGGGTAAAATGTAATGATGCACTTATAATTAAAAAAAAATCTTCAAATAAAAACAATAACACAAAATTTAAGCGTAATACTACAAAATTTTAACATTTTGTAATATTTTTTTTCAGCCTCGCCCCATAAAGTGCAATTCGAAATGCATTTATAAATACACTTTTGGAGTTAAAAAAGTGGCATATAAAACAAACCTAAAATTACCATAAAATAACATTTTAATACATTTTAAAAAAAAAGAAAAAGAAAAAAGAATTATTAGGCTTTCTGCTATAGCATTCATATTTCGGCAATTATTATAGAAAATTTATTTGACTTATTTTTTTCAAACTGCAATTATTTAATATTTTTTTCTTTACTTAGTTTTGGTTTGTTAAATTGGCTATTATTTAGCAAAAATGTACACTTTTTAAACTTGTAAAGAGGCCGATAATTAAAAATGCAAATGTTGGAATTTGTGTGTTTTTAAAACAATTTTTTTTAAAACTACACGAAGGTTGCCGAATTTCTACCGAACTTCACCGAAGAAATTGCACTTTTCGTTACACATTTTTGATCGGTACCCCGATAAAATCATTTTCATTTATAAAATACTAGCAAATTGGCTTTAAATTCAAATAATCATTTAATTGCTATTTTTTGATACTAATATAATATTAGAGAATTAGAATTAGAATTAGATTTTTTTTTTATCCCAGGCATAAATAAAAGAGATTTTTCACAAAATAAATAAAATAAATATATATGACATGTTCCATCCAAACAACTGTGACTTGTACACCATTTTTGTAAACTAACTTAACGAAGACAAGCCAGAGCCCAACACTTGACTCTCTATATATAAACTATAAAGACTACACTCAAGCGTCACCTTCTATAGTTTTTTTTTTAAATCATTATCTTAATTTTTATTACAAAACTCAATTAGGTCTTTTATATAGTATATATATACAATTTCTATACATAACATATATATTATAAAGGCTTTGCGTGCGGTAAGGCATTTCGAAGTTGCGCGCAATGATTTTACACTTATACACAATTACCGCCGTAATTTGTCAGCATTACATACATTGTATGAAATTACTATATTAGTACATAATATATAGTATATTTTTATGTATGTTTGTGTGTGTGCGTGTGTTTGCACTAGAATATTTAAGAAATGTATAATATGCTTTTAAAAAAAAAGTTTTGTTGATATTATTATTATATTATATTATTACTCTTGTGTGAGCGCATTTGAGCAATGTGCTTCTCATGTTGAAGTTTTGTAGAAGATAATTTTTAATGTATCATAAATAATATGTATTTGTGTACCATATTGTGAGAATGTTGTTTTTGTATTAGTTCACTGGAAATTACTTATTATTTTAAATTATATTATATTTATTATATTATTATATTTTTTTTTATAAAATTACAGTGTATTTTAATAAAATGTATTTTTCTATTTTATGCATTTTTATGCAATCACGAAAATAATAATAGTTTTTTTTTAATAGATAGGATTTCAAAATATGATTATCTGGATTTTTTTCACATTTTTTTAATTAAAAGAACTTGTTTTACACATTTAATTTTATTTCAAGTACGAATTGACAATCTTATTATACCAAAATTATTAAAATGGTTGTTAATTTTTTGCGCAATACATAAAAGTATAATCAACAGTGAAAAATGCATGGTGTTTCTGTGAGTTAAAAGGCCATTGTGGTCGAAATAAAGTTTGGAACGTTGTTTTTAAAACCATTCTTGGTTCACACGCGCTTTGTGAGATTGCGCCGAGTCTTGCTGGAACGTAAATGGTCTCCGACCGAAATGTGTATGTGCCCACGTCTTCAGAGCAGCTTCATTCAATTTGACCGATCGATGAAAACGATTGGAGAGCGTCTATCCCTATGAAATTGTTCTCATCATGTCATCATGTGCCAAGCGAAGCAATTCCTATACTCAGCTTACTTTTTTTTTGCTTTGTGACTTATGGTCATAACCATGTTCTAATTTGCAATATGAATTGCATGCTTCTTTGAAATATGTCTAATTCTTTAGCCATTTGATTGCCACTCCAGCGTGGATTACGCTCAAGTCGACTCTGCTCTTTTCGAACCATCTCAGACGATGTTATCGTAATCTGGCTATTTTAATTACTTGTGTTGTCTTTATACGACAGACTGGCTTTAAAAACCCTTTGTTTATATTTATTGAAAAATCACTATTATCATCATTGTATTTATTTCTTTTGTTGGGTTGTCGAAAAATTTCGCCAAAGAACATTGTTATCTACCATAATAATATATTTTGCGTAAGGATTATGCATCTTTCGCTAAATCAAGATAAATTGATAAAATGTCTCGTTATTTCAAAGCCAAATTTAAGTAATTAGGTCTATTCTTTGGCCATTTCCATATCCTTCTCTGAATGTTATCTTCAGATAACTATTAACATTGATTTTGCTTGATTTACTTTACTTTACTTTTTAATTCAATTTTATCAAAAATGTATTTATTCATTTTATAATTTTGTTATGTTTGCACCAAAAATTTTGAATGGATTTTTTGCTTAATTTAATAAGCTTTTTTTTATGAGTCAAATCTTCCATACAAAATTCAAACCGTGTTATTTTTTGGAGTCCAAAATAAATAAAATTTTCTACAGTGTTATAAATAATAAACAAATTCTGGTACTCACTTATTTCACAGGTGGGACCCGTCCAGCCGGTCGAGCATGTACACGTGAACTCACCGACCTGTGGTGCTGGCTGACTCTTTGAGTGTCCCATCAGTACACTGCGTACATCCTTGCCGGGTCTCTGTGGTTTACCCATTGAGCTCATGCCACGCATGCCACGCACCATAACCACCAATGTGGTTTGCTCCACATTCGACATATCAACGTCCTTGTTATTGCTGTTGCTTGCCTCAAACTTGGCCGGATCCTGCAGGGCATTACATTAAATTAAAACACATTAAATACCCACCAACCAACTATATAAACGGTCATAATAAATCGTGATAAGTATAAATATACGGTACATACCTTGAGGGTGCACGTGCCACCGTTTTTGCACGGTTGAGTGGCACACGGATGCTCGACGATCTCACAGCGCAGCCCCGAAAGGCCCTCGGCGCACGTGCATCGATACTGATCAGGTGCGGTGTTCTCACACGTGCCGCCGTGCATGCACGGCTCATGGGTTCCGCAATAGTTCAGATCTGCGAGAAGAATAAAAAAACAAATTGCGAACATTAAAACATTGTAAATAGAACGGTATCATAAATAAATAAAGAATAATACTATAAAAAATATAAGTCTTATGGGAGGGCCACCGTCTGTCGAGCGACATCTTTACCGCGATCACGGCGCGTACAATAAAGGCCACTAATTAACAACAAATCCAAATGCAAGCATTGTCATCGTGCTATAGAATTAAATAAAAACCAATCCATCACGCGCACAGGCTACAATTAAAAGTCTTTACAAACATTTTTTTTTATATTTTAAATCCGAATTCATCCATCACCCATTGCTCGCTCATGTTGACGTACATGCGTGCGTTAGGAATTTATAACATAAAAAACCGAATACGCGCGGGCGAACTTAAATAATGCGACGCACAAGGTTTTCAGTGACCATTGAAAATGATGTCTGCGTATATTTTATACAATAAACATGTGTAATGCATAAAAAAGTTGTGAAAATAACAAATGTTACAACAACAGACCACATTTGAAAAAAAACTCGCACTTGACGATTTCGCACAGATGATACGCATATCTTTATCCATTGTGCACCTCGAGTGAATGGGTACTGTAATGGATTCGGGCAATAAAAAACAGCGCACTTGCAACAAAAAACACAAAATCTATACATACTTTATATATATATAGGTATATATATATAGGGGTGCCGAAAACCGCACTTGAACATATGACCACTTGCTCTCGTGACACAGTTCTCTAATCGTTGCGTATTCAAACGAAATTAGATTAGGGTTGCCGATCGTTGCGCATCAGCGACCTTGTACGAGCACGCAACTTAGGGTCTTGAATTGGGGTGCAATTATCTAGACGTGTGTGTATGTATGTGTTTTCTAAATAGGGGTGAGTTTTGTAATTGTTAATTTATTCGATTGTTATGCGTTTAGTTTGGTGCGATTGTGTGGCTTTGAGCCCATAAATTATTTAGATTTCAGATATTGCGTATGATTGAATATAACATAATAAATAATAATCCTGTGTGTTTAAATTATCTGCCGAGGGTATGGATGAAGTGGCATCTGTGTTAAATTTAACTGGGAGAAAGTATATATTTTGAATGTTGCATAATTTTGTAGATTTGAGTTATGGATTGATTTGAATTCGAGTGCATTTGACTTTGAATGTATAATTTATTGGACAAATTAGTTTAAATTGTATGGAAAATCAATGGATAATTTTAGATTTGGGGATTTCAAAATGTTGTAATTGTTGACATTTTAAAAATATGATTACACAATAATCGCATATAAAAACAATGTGAATGAATTTAAGGAAATAGATTTACACGCAAATTTTTAAAACTTACCTTGATCGCATAGAATGCCTCCCCAGTTTGTATCGCAGATGCACTGCCAGGCACTGCCATTGCAGGAGCCATGCCTACAGCCCGGGTACACCATGCACTCGTTGCACAGAGGTCCCCGCCAGCCAGGACGACACCTATAAAAAAACGTAAAAAAATATATAAATAATAAAATGTCTATAAGTTATGCAATTTAAACATTAACTATAAACCTATAGTTCCTGATTGATTACGAATCGTTACTAAATTAATTGTTTTATAACCGGTTTGTTGTTTTCAATTATACATAATAAATTTTATGGAAATCTTTTATTAGAAAACCATTAAAAGTAGTTATACGCGCGCACAGAAATGCAATGCACCCATAAAATTTGCTGCAGACGGATTTTATTTTAATTATTATTTGCAATTCCTTCGCGTGGCTTGTCATCGCAACAGCACAGTTTATTGCTTGGTTTGCGTGTATACACATGCAATGTGCTAAATAAGTAATAATGCAAAAAAAAACATTTATTTTTTGTTCCTTTTTTGTAATATTTACATTTTTATTATTTTCCAGGAGCATGTGTGTGTATTTCTGCTCTTGTTTAGCATTCTTGGCGCGCGCACGCTAAGTTAATATTACTTGAGAAATGTATGCGCACTGATAAAGCCCTTGAGAATAATAGCATTGCGCGACTGGAGTGCTTAAGTGAATGCGGTGTTAGGGTGGAGTGATATATTTTGCAAAAGTTTCAATACTTTAATACAATGCAGAATTCAACCTTAATTTAATGAACTAAAACGGTGTTTAGAAAATAAAAATATACACTTATTAGCGATATCTGAGACATAAAATATTAAATGAGAAAAAAACCTCACTAAAAAAATACAAATATCGATTACTACACACTACAACTTTACTACAACTGAGGAGGTCTGATGTAATATACTGCATTTTTTTATGTTGAATATAATTGACTCAGGATTCAGTTCTGAAAGCATATGCTGTGAAAAATATTATTTATCTCTGTAATATTTATAAATTATCTATATAAAATTATTGTTTTTAAAACTGTTAAGAGACAGACATAAATAACTATTAAAAACAAATCGTTCGTCTCAGATCAGTTTATATATTAAATAATACGTTAAGGATAGGTTTTCTTCTAATGATCTGAAAACAGTGTGATTTTCATGATTTTGTCATATAAAAGAAAGTAAATAAACAAAGTGTTGAAACATATTTCACTGGTGCATAAAAGTGTCATGGGAAGTTAAAAGGTACCAAGTTTCCATCTGACAATTCATTTGAAAAAAAAAACAAAAATTATATGATATTTATTGGAGCTTGAATGTAGATTTTCAATAAAAAGTTGAAAATGACATGTGCATTTTTAGTAACCGTATTTTCACATGTTTCGCTCTTTAAAGTGCTCTAAAAATAAATTAAACCCGACAAATATCATCTGAATTGCGGTTTAGGATCAAAACAATTGTAACTACTTTAAAATAAAATCCAAAACAATCCAATGAGTAGTTCTTCAGATATCGTGAAGACTAGTTAGAAAAACAATATTTTTCAGAAAACGCGTTTTAAGATTTGGAAACTATTTTTTCTTCTAATACTTTTTATAAAAAGTGGGCATGTTTATACACTGATAAATATTACAAGACTATTTTATTAAGCATCATAACGCCAAAAGTAAATTAATTCAATTTTCGTGAAAAAGGAGGGTAACTTTCTTATGCAATCATTAACTGCCAAAACGCTGTGGGATCTCTTGTTCTCATGAAACTTGATCAAAAAACAATTGTTAGCTGATCTGCTATCGACAAATTCCAAAAAACATATTTTTTTGATCAAATTTCATGAGAACTTCCCCTTAATATACTTAATTGACAAAATGTTAGTATTTTACTATTATTTAATCTTTCAATTGGACTTATTAGCAAATTGATAAAATATAAAAAAGTTACCATTTGAAGGTCTACACAAAATGCTGATATTTCATAGTAAACGCAATTTTTAAATAATCAGAATTTTGGCACATATTTTAATTTAAATTTTAATTTCGATCCCCCCTAATGTCAATGTCTTATTTGGCTGTGCATTCATATAACATTTTCTCAAGTGTACTGATGCATGTCCCTTGCATTTCTCGCCGACCACGTAAATATTAACTGCACCAAATTCTTGCACTTGATCATCATGCTCTTCATATTATGTCATCCAACCAAAGAGTGCATAACGGTAAATATTTAAAATATGCAAAAATCAGAAAGATGTACAAACACTTTTGTTAAACTTGAACTGCAATAACACGCCCAAGTGCATGCGTTTACATTATGTGCAAAATAATTCTTATTTCTCTGGTATTCATCTCACATACACACACATATAATAATAATACTTCTGCGACAGTGCATCTGCACAAAACAAGACAATAATGTGTATATAAGTCATCTTGCGCACGCGCAAGAACGCATATCAAAGAGTGTGTGCGCGACTTTACATGCGAAACGTTTAGTAGGTTGAATGCAAGATAAATGAGACGTTTCCTAGGCATAATGTGATGCAGGCTTGAGAATAGATGTTTGTCATGAAGCAAGAACGCTCGCTGTATGCTTCGATTGAATAAAGCGATTGTAGCTGGGGTTCGTCGTTTGTTGGACTCTTTCGTTTGAGGTCATTTGTGTGTGCTGCACACAGATCGACGCAATGCGGTGCGACACAATCGTATAAATATATGCGTTTGTGTACATGATGAAAATATATTTTCACGGAAATTCTGCAGAAGACTTCAATGAACTCTGCATGCTCAGGCGACGAACCCAAATAAATGAAAAATTCTAGAATTGCGGATGTCTTAAGACAAAATTGCACTGCATGTTTTGTTCCCTTACAAGACTAGCTCGGATCGGTACCTTAAACCACACAAACACACATACAGATACATTGCATTAATCACGACAATGCAAATGTAACATGGCATCTAGGCGAATTGCAGCATCGCTTGCGCTGCATGTCGTACAATAGCGCACAAATTCTTTGAATTAATTAAACGTGAACTCGCGCAAAACACGGAGATCACACTTTCCATACCGGTGCATTTCTAATTAGTACATACACAGTGAGCAGAAAACGATTTTCCGCTGACGACCCCGTAGCGGACCTCTGAGCTTGTTTATATGGTACGCCACAGTCCTCTCGGGAATTAGTTTCCATCCGCTGTGTGGCACATTCATTGTATATGTACTCATGCATATTTATGTGCCGCGCGTGTGATATCTTATCAGGCAGTCCGGGTGCGAACATCAACGATATAAATCAATAGAATATATACATAGTCGTATATGTTCTACTTGAAAAGCGCAACACGCTCAAATAGAACATGTTGTGATGCAGCCTAGCATAAATATTCTCTTGCAAATCAGAAAACATATTTATCGAGAGGTTTCGGATGCATATATAAATGTGTAGGGAGCAGACAGCACACTATATATCCAGCGCGCCGAGATAATTAGTAGTTACATGCGGAAATGATGTCAACTCACCGGCAGAGTGGCCGTGCTCGCGCGCATTTGTGTTATGCTACATAGAATAATATGTTGTGGCCGTGCAGCTTGATTTATTGATACACTGCAGAGTGCGCGCAGCTTGCCAGCTCCTTTGGTTAAATCCGGTGTGCTGTATAAATTCTTTGCTAATTTATGGCCGTTCTGAGAGCGCACAGTGAGGAGAGTATACATATTATATTCATGCATAAAGTATTTTCAATTACCTATTAGATATTTGCATACTTGAGTGTGTGAGTGTGTGTATTTGAGTATTTATATTTATGCACAATTAACGTGAGCGATGTGTTGAGCTGGGCAATGACATGCGCGAGAAAGATATGCACACACACACCGGATCGCTTGAGAACTTATTTAAATTGCGGTATTGCTGTTCGATGCTTGATTTGCGATATGACAGCTGAGATTTGAGAGGTAGAGATTTTATATCAAGTTGATTTTCTAGATTTATTTAAATATGTAAAAATAACAAATGGGAGAATATATAAAATCAAGTTACTTTTTTCTAAAAAAGAAACAAATAAACACCTTCATAAATATATATGCGTATACTCATACAAAACTCCACATAAATGTACATAAACCAATAAATCAAGCGGCACGCCTGAGAGCGCACCATCCTTATGCCAGATTTAATATACCAAGACGCGACAAACAATGCGCTTAAGATGAGCACGCACACACGCGTATTCACTTAAGTCTCCAGTGCGCTATTGTCAATCTTTGTCCAAGACAAATACCAAAAAAATATATGACGTGTGATCACACAAATGAAAATACCACATTTTATTATATAACTAGTAAATGAATTTATGGCCATCGACAGTGCTATACAATATGCAGCAAGTGCGCAAACATCGTTGTTGTTTTTCATCTTCTTCAAACAGAGCACGTCAAACTTCTTTATAAATCAAATACAAGGCTTTCGGGCGGTACATATGCAACGTTCCATAGTTAATCACTATATATTGTGTACACAATATAAATTGTATACTGTATATATTACTGTACTGTATTAAGTATTGTGGACAGTTTTATAGTGTTAGATATCTACACTAGAATTAGGGAATCTATTTTTGGGTGTTTGTTGTTTTTTCTGTGTGCAACTCATAAATGTTCGGCCATACGTAATGAGTACTTGATATTGGAAAATATGGTGTAAGTTTTTTATACACAACAAAAAAAACGTTCCATTAAACGATATATATTTGTTTTGTATTTTTTTTCACATATTAATGACGATAACGTAAGTGTTTGTTTACCAGGTGCGGCGGTGTGTCTGATGAGTGTCCGCTTTTTTGTGGACAGATTGTTTATACCAGTCTGTGTGCTTGAGATGTTGTGACACTATTTCAGAAGTTTCAGGTATTTGTTTGCAATCAATATTTGGTGTACTACATCAAATCTTTAGAATATGTAATAGTTGTGTTGTTGTAAGTTGTGTACTGACTGCTTGTTCCTAAAAGGGCGTGCAGATCAAAGGTGTTTATTTTGGTTTGTGCGTGTGAAATGTTTTTATATTATTATTTCGAATTGAGGATTTAATTTATTCAGAGCAAGCTATTTAAATGTACAAAATACAAAGTACAAAGTACAAAGCACAAAGTTTCTAGATTTTTTTTTATTGCCTTAAGTCGAAATATATAAAAAAAAAATTAAAAATACCAGTCAGTACCTCATTAACTAGTCGTATATTCCAATTTTGTGATTCTAAAAAATAAGTTTTGTGCTTCTAATTAAAACTTAAAACGAAAAATGTAAGAAAACTGATGAATATGTTTACCGTTGAACAATTTTTTTGGAGTGTTCAGATGAGTTATATATTTGTGTTTTAAATATTAAAAAAAAAAAATATGAAAAGTTTAAGAAAATAAAAGAAAAAAAATACGCTTTATAGTTTCTTCTAAAAACATTGCATTTATTCTTACAGCGATTTGAAAAGAGAAAAATGCGTGTGAGTTTCTACCACTCGTGTGTTCATTTTTTCGTTGCATTTTATTCTTTCAATCACAATTTTACATATTACATATTTCAGAAAGTAATGATGTGCAACGCATTTAAATATCTATAAAACTTAGTTGCCAATTTAAAACGTTAATTTTAAACGATTTCTCATTTGTCACAAACCCTAACATAATCGAAATAATCGTTTGACTATTTTGTTATTTTATCGTTTGAGTGCGTTGCAACGTTTGTACTGCGGAGGATTTGAGTATCACCGGTTAAATATCGAGCAGGGAAGAAGAAATATAAAACGAATTATACAAATCAATTCACGGGAGCTGCTCAGATGTCCAAACCTTTTTTTTACCGGCCCGGCGATTCGATTCGACTTTTGAGAAGAGTATTGCGATAATTGTTTGATGATAATAATCGAAATAACCGATCATTCGATTTTAAAGGAGCAAGATTTAATTAAGTATGTTCATATAATTTTTATCATTGAAAATGTGAAAAATGTGTAACGAAAGAAGAAACTTTGGTAAAGTTGTGAAAGTAAAATTTGAAAAAAATATAAAATAATAAAATGAAAAAACAAAAAATAATAAAAATTACAAAAAATGAAAAAAAATTAAATAAAAATTCACAAAAAATGAAAATGAATATAAAAAACACTCAATCCAACAATCGCATTTTCAATCATCGGCTTCTTTATTAGTTTTAAAGATGGAAACTTTTTTAAAATTACAGGCTTTCGGTACTCAAACTCAGTTGGTTTAAAATTTTATGTTGCGTACTTCTATGAATGATCGATGTGCGTGTATGGATTTATGGTAACTATTCACAGTTTTGTGCACATATTTCAAGGTTTTTCAGGCAAAGCGGTGCCGGTCCCTAAACAACGAAATAATCGCATACAAAAAAAAAACGATTAATCGATAAATCGCACATGGCCAGCAGTAACTGATTGTCCTCCTATTTAATAACAAAATAAATGTTATGATTATTGCCTCAACATTTTGATCAAATACGATTTCTCTGTCAAAATATTGGTTTTATTTAAATAAAATAATTTCTGCAAACAATTTGTTTTTTGATGTTTTTTTTATTATAAAAATCAAAAATATCACAATTTTTTTAAACACACAATGAAATTTTAAAATTTTTATAAATATTAATAAAATAAATATCATAATATATAAATATTGCAGGTGTATGCCTGTTTTTAGTATATCATCTACCGAAAAAAAACCACCTTAATGCACCGGTGGAAATTGATACCATATAATGTGTGTGCAGTGGTGTCAGCAACGACGACATTAATAATGCGCGTGCTTGCGTTCGAATCTGCGGTGTGGACAGAACATAGCATGAGGCTCGTATAGATTACCGATATTTTGTTCACACTCCAAAAAAAGGATCACATTCCAAGCTCGATATTATAAATATGTATGTAAATATAAATTAAATATATATACATTGTGTGTATTAACATAAGATTACGCGGGGTCGAAGATGTACCGTTCAAAGTGGTGTGTGTCGTTTTGCGACCTGGCGAAGAACGCGCGGGTGAGACGACGGCGACGTGCGAACCTGTTCTGCACACCGCACGCTTATCTCGCATGCACCATCAAAACGGATGTTTGCTGCAGGCCAGTATTTTTTTTATAGCCTGTGCGTGTGTGCATCGTAAAATGCGACACAAGACCTTGCCGAGCGTCGATTTGTTTCTGATTCACTGCAGAAATATGCATAATAGTTGTATAACATATTATATATGTTGAACGCGTGTGACTTTTTGCCGATCAAATTAAATTCGAGCGTGCGTGCACAATATTTTGCGAGTACAAAGTATCGCATTTTGCCCAGCTTAAGTACACTATCAAGCTAATTGATCGGCGGCCGCACATTAATCTTGGCCAAGCACTTGATTTATTTATATAT